>QKYT01000073.1:245239-274238 GCA_003550305.1 Glomus cerebriforme
AAAAATAATGGTGTCTTTTTATTATTAGAATAATAGTTTTTCAACTTTAAATGTTTAAATTTTGAATAAATGTTAAAATAAGAAACAAATTTGCAAAAATAAGCAAATAATAAGAGAGATATATATATGTATATATTAACAACAATCTGAATATGCCCTCTATTAAACCTTTGAAAATAAAAGACAAATCATTAAAAGAAATATTTCAATTAACGCGTATAGGTATGAAGTTATATTCATGAAAAAATGGTGGCTTATAGTTACATATTGAGTTATGTCACTTAGTGACCAACTTTTTGTATTGTTATAAATTTAGTAATGATGTTTAGAAAATGCATCCCACAGATCACTAATTAATTTATGCACATGATCGGTAAATCATGAATTAAATTTAAATCAAGCATAATATTAAACTAACACTTAATTTTAGTCTACTGACAGATAATAGATGTTAGTGATACTGGGAACTGATTAGGAGCCAGGATAATACAATTTTTATATTATATACCATAATCACAAAAGATCCATATACAGTGCCTATGGTCAAACTACATTAAATGATGATATTTGATTTATAGGAAGACTTTAAAGATATATATTATATTGAGCCTATTTAGTTTTATTATCTAAGATAATATTTTTTGAATTTGTTCATATAAATTACATAATAATATAATATTTGTAGTACTTTCTTTAATCAAATGATTTATAACTTCAATTTGTTATATACTTTGAATACCAGTTATAAAGTATTTAATTTAAAAACATTTTGTTCACATCTGAATAATCTGATAAAGATGTGAATAAAGTATTCTTTAGTAGTTAGATAATTTTCAATTAATCATAACCATCTACAGTATGATAAAAATTATTTACCAAATTTTTTTATAAATTTTCTTGAATATAAAAAATACAAAGAAAATGATGAATGTTAGGCAATTTTAAGGATATTGCATTCATTAAAGTGGAATATGCATCTGAAAATAAATAAACTGATTGAATATTATAAGTTGATTGAAGAATACAATCAAAAAACTATTCATAATTTTTAATTATTTCATCTTCTAATAATTATTAAGCAACAAGATGATTTTTAATATTATTATCTACTATAACTAATAGAGTTAAATATATATCAAACCAGTAATAAGATATTGATGCTATTTAGATGATATTCAAAATAAACTTATAAGTTGATTATCAAATGGATTAATTTTTGTATAAATAATCCAGTCAGATTTATGATTTTTTAAGTCAAATAACTTATTAATCATATGCTATTCTAATTAGTAAGTAGTATTTTAAATCTTTGAATTGTATTGTAAAGATTCAGTTTGTCTTATAAATATTTTAATTTGAAAAAATGCTACTAATAATAAATATATTTGTTTTGTATCCATATTTTCTTTATTTAGGAATTAAGAGTATACAATTATATATCAGATATCATAAGATGTCAAATAATACTCATGATATTTATTATTAATAATAATTTAGGATTGGTAAGATTTATGTGCTACAGATACATAATTTTTCTAGAGGATTGTTGTTATTGATGAGATATATCAATAACTTTATTTGAAATTAGATTTTCAAAAAAGCTATTTGATAATAAACAATTCCATTATTATCACATTCAACTCTGAACCCTTTATAGTATAAAAAGAATCTAAGTAATCTTACATATTAATTAAGTCTTGCTTCTGCATCTTCCTATGATGTAAAATTATCACTCACATTAATTTTATTAGTTTGAATAGGTTGAACTTCTTTATTAAATTGTTGTTTTTTGCCTGTTATATCTTCTTGCTTATTTTTAAATAAAAAAATCCATACTTATAGAAAGTAAATAAGGTTTTGATTGAAATTTTTTGATTGAAATTGCTAAAGAAAGGTTACATAAAACAAAAGATTAAATGTAATTAATACAACATTGTGATACAATAACAGATACATGTAATTGCAATGACATTTACTACCCATTATTCTAAGTAAAAATACTTTTTATTAATTAAATACCTTATAAATTATAATCTAATTAAATGATTTTTTTGTAAACTTATAATTTCAAAGTAATTATCACTAGTTAAATTGAATTCAAGTATAATTGTATAAATGAAACTTGCTGATATTTAGATATCCAAGTAAGTTTTAAAAATTATAATTTGTATATAGGAAAGAATCGGGTCGTTATTGAAAATTGCTGTGTCACTAACCTGGCATACCCGATAAATGGTCAGACTTTTTTTTTTTTTTTTGATCTCTGATAATTTTTTTTTTTTATCATTTAAATATTTTTTTGATATTGATAAATAAAATCTATCTTTCTACAAAAAAGCTTGAACTTTTTCTTTATACATGTTTAGTAAAGTACGTGTTTGTGATTTGTTTTTATTGTTCTTTATACTGTGTATAAAGAATGTCAAAAATTTTTTTTTTTTAACTTAAATGTATCAAGCTAATGTACCTTTTTTCTTTAAGAAATAAACACAAAAAAACAACTTTCACATATCATATCAGATATATACTATGTCAAATATAGTAGAAAATTCTATTTCCATGTCAAATACAACTTCTTTACAAATAACGGAAGTAACAACAGTAGTAGACAGCAGTAGCAGTAACAGTGGAGGAATATCTTCACCAGTAATAGTTTCAAACACTATTATTAACAACCACCGCAATAATAATCATTTATCATCACCGAGGTCCCCGACACCACCAGTGACAACTTCAACTTCTAGTAATAATACTATAGCAACTTTAGTACTTAAAGATGGTAGTTGTTTTCAAGGTTTTTCATTCGGCGCAGAAGTAAAAAGTGTATCAGGTGAATGTGTATTTCAAACTGGAATGGTTGGATACCCAGAATCTTTAACCGATCCATCATATAGAGGACAAATATTAGTATTAACATTTCCATTAATTGGAAATTATGGCGTACCGTCCCGTGATGATAGGGATGATTTAACCTTAAAAAAATATTTCGAATCAAATGAAATTCATATAACTGGTCTAATTATTGGACACTATTCTCAAGATTTTTCTCATTATTTGGCCAAATCTTCTCTATCTGATTGGCTTAAGGAAAACAATATTCCTGCTTTATATGGAATTGATACTCGTGCTCTTACTAAAAAAATTCGCACTAAAGGTGTTTTGTTGGGTAAAATTCTTTTCCCAAAAAGTGTGGTGGGTGATAATTTAGCATCCCTTCCGGATAATAAACAACCTTGGATTAATGATTATCAAGACGTCTCTTGGGTTGATCCAAATGATAGAAATCTCGTTGCTGAAGGTATTTTACCTGTATACTTTTTTGCATGATACATCCGATGCGATGGATAATTGTATTTTGAAAATAGTTTCGATCAAGGAACCAAAGTTATATAAACCTGACCCAACAAAGGCTATTAAAGGATCCAATGGGAAAACATTGCGTATATTAGCGGTAGATGTTGGTATGGTAACGTATACCAACTATATTATTTAAACAATTTTCAGGCGTTTTATATTAAAAATAACCTAAATAATTCTTTTAGAAATTTAATCAAATTCGATGCTTTGTAAATCGTGGTGTAGAAATCAAAATTGTTCCTTGGGACTATGATTTCAATCAAGAGAAAGATTATGATGGTTTATTTATCAGGTAAATATTAAAATGCGAATTAAACGTTAAATGTTGATTTCCCATTGTAAACACGTGTAATATCTATTTGTTCAAATAGTAACGGTCCTGGCGATCCAACTATGGTCATAATCACTATTGAACATCTTAAGACAGCATTGCAAGAGGCTAAAACTCCAATTTTTGGGTAAATTTAGTCAAATAATTATAAATTTTATGTTTAGTTGTTTAGTTGTTTTTTTTTTTTTTTAAATATTTTGCTTTTATATTTTTAAAGAATTTGTATGGGACATCAGTTGTTAGGTATAGCATCCGGTGCTCAAACGATAAAAATGAAGTATGGTAATCGCGGACACAATATTCCGTGTACAGACATGATTTCAGGTCGTTGCTATATCACCTCTCAAAATCATGGATATGCAGTTAACGCAAAGACATTATCAGAAGATTTTATAGAATTTTTTATTAATGCAAATGATGGATCTAACGAAGGAATTATACATAAAACGCTTCCAATATTTTCTGTACAATTTCATCCTGAGTCAACTCCAGGACCAAGAGATACAGAATATTTATTTGATGTGTTTATTGATAGTGTTAGAGAATCTAACTTAACGGGAAAACTAATGCCTATTAAAATACCCGGTGGTACTAAAGAAGAAAATTCAATGAAACATCCTCGCGTTAATGTTAGGAAAGTTTTGGTTTTGGGTAGTGGCGGATTAAGTATTGGTCAAGCTGGTGAATTTGATTATTCCGGAAGTCAGGTAAAATATTATCATTTTTAGAGAAAAACGAATATTTAATCGAGTCTAAAGGCATGGAATTTCCTTATTTAATTCTTATGTTTAGGCTATAAAAGCTTTGAAAGAAGAGGGAATATATACAATATTGATTAATCCGAATATTGCTACTATACAAACATCACATTCACTTGCTGACAAAGTATATTTCTTGCCAGTGAATCCAGATTTTGTTCGTAAAGTTATAAAACACGAAAAACCTGACGGCATTTACGTAACATTCGGAGGACAAACAGCATTAAGTGTAGGAATAAAACTTAAGGATGAATTCGAAGGATTAGGTGTAAAAGTATTAGGTACACCAATAGAAACTCTTATAAAGACAGAAGATAGAGAATTATTTGCACAGAAAATGTTAGAAATAGAAGAGAAGTGCGCAAAATCTGCTTCAGCAACAAATGTACATGAAGCATTAGATGCTGCAAAAGAAATAGGCTATCCAGTAATTTGTAGAGCTGCTTATGCGCTCGGAGGTTTAGGTAGCGGATTTGCTGAAAATGAAGAACAACTACGTGACATTTGTTCAAAAGCTTTTGCTATTAGTCCTCAAGTTTTAATTGAGAGAAGTATGAAAGGTTGGAAAGAAATAGAATATGAAGTTGTTAGAGATTGTCGTGATAATTGTATTACGGTTTGTAATATGGAGAACTTTGATCCTCTTGGAATTCATACTGGTGATTCTATTGTGGTAGCCCCTTCTCAAACTCTTTCGGATGAAGACTTCAATATGCTTCGTTCCACCGCAGTTAATGTAATAAGACATCTTGGTGTAGTAGGAGAATGTAATATTCAATATGCGTTAAATCCTTTCTCGAAGGAATATTGTATTATCGAAGTGAATGCTCGATTATCAAGGTCATCTGCATTGGCATCAAAAGCTACAGGATATCCATTAGCTTTTGTAGCAGCAAAATTAGGATTGGGTATTCCATTAAACGAAATTAGTAATTCAGTAACAAAAGTTACTTGTGCTTGTTTTGAACCAAGTTTAGATTATGTAGTTGTTAAAATTCCAAGATGGGATTTAAAGAAGTTTACTCGCGTTAATAAATCATTAAGTTCTTCTATGAAATCTGTTGGCGAAGTTATGAGTATCGGAAGAACCTTTGAGGAAACTATACAAAAAGCTATTAGAGCTATTGATTTTGGTTTCTTGGGATTTAGTCAAGTAAGTAATCTAGCTCATCTGTTAACTTTAATTTATCATGGATCAGGAACGTCAGAACGATAACACTTTTATTGGACGTGGTTGCTATATTGGTCACGTGGTCCATTCTCACATTCAATAATATATATATATTTAATAAAAAATTTTTTTTTTTTATTAGAATGATTTAGTTGATTCGATCGATGAAGAACTTGTAAATCCTTCAGATTTAAGATTATTTGCAATTGCAAATGCTTTGCATCAAGGATACACAGTTAATCAAATATGGGAATGTACAAAAATTGATAAATGGTTTTTATACAAATTAAAAAATATTGTAGAATTAGAGGCAAAATTAAAAAAATTTTACCATAATGATATTACAAAAGAGATTATTCTTAGTGCTAAGCAATTAGGATTTTCTGATCGACAAATTGCAAAAGCTATTAGTAGCAATGAATTGGCTATTAGAAGAATTAGACAAGAATATGGAATTATTCCCTTCGTCAAACAAATTGATACAGGTGATATATATATTTTTTATTTTTTTTTTTAAAAAAAAAAAATCCTGACGAATCTTCATTTTTTTTTAGTCGCTGCTGAATTCCCTGCTCATACAAATTACCTTTATGTAACTTATAATGCTGTGGAGCATGATATTAACTTTGAAGAAAGAGGTGTTATGGTACTTGGTTCTGGAGTTTATAGGATTGGAAGTTCAGTGGAATTTGACTGGTGTGCTGTACGGGCAATTCGTACATTACGCGAACATAGTATAAAGACGATCACAGTTAACTATAATCCAGAAACTGTTAGCACAGATTACGATGAAGCTGATAGACTCTATTTCGAAAATATCACTTTAGAACGTGTATTGGATATTTATGAAATAGAGCGATCTTGTGGTGTAATTATTTCTATGGGAGGACAAATACCAAATAATATTGCACTACCCCTTCATAGGCAAAATGTAAAAATTTTAGGTACATCTCCTGAAATGATTGATACAGCAGAGAATAGATATAAATTTTCTCGCATGTTGGATCAAATTGGAGTTGATCAACCGGAATGGAAAGAATTGACGAGCTATGATGAAGCTCACGCGTTTTGTGAGAAAGTACAATTTCCTGTACTTGTTCGACCATCTTATGTATTATCTGGAGCTGCTATGAATGTAGTTTATTCTTCAGATGATCTTTCAAATTATCTTAATCAAGCAACAGCGGTTTCACGTGAACACCCTGTTGTTATTTCGAAATATATCGAAGAAGCAAAAGAAATTGAAATGGATGCTGTTGCGCTTGATGGTAAAATGGTAATGCATGTTATATCAGAACATGTCGAAAATGCTGGTGTACATTCAGGTGATGCTACGCTTGTTTTACCACCACAAGATCTTGATCCTGAAACAGTACGTAAAATTGAATCAGCAACGCAGGAAATTGGTAATGCCCTTAATGTTACGGGACCTTTTAATATTCAATTTATTGCAAAAAATAATGATATTAAAGTTATTGAATGTAATGTTAGAGCTTCTAGATCGTTTCCTTTTGTAAGTAAAGTTATGGGAGTCGATCTAATTGAAATGGCTACAATGGGAATGATGGGATTACCCATTGAACCCTATCCGACTATAACCTTACCAAAAAATTATGTTGCTGTTAAAGTTCCACAATTTAGTTTTAGTAGATTATCTGGAGCAGATCCTGTTCTGGGTGTAGAAATGGCTTCAACTGGTGAAGTTGCTTGTTTTGGCAGGGATAAATATGAAGCTTATATTAAAGCTTTGATTTCTACTGGAATTACAATTCCGAAGAAAAATATTTTACTTTCTATTGGATCATATAAAGAAAAGAATGAAATGCTACCTTCGGTACAAAAACTTCATCAAATGGGATTTCAATTATTTGCTACCTCTGGTACAGCTGATTATATTCAAGAACATGGATTACCCGTTAAATACTTGGAATCTCTAGATGCCGCTGAAGATAAATTGAAATCAGAATATTCTTTACAAGTACATTTGGCAAATAATTTGATTGATTTATATATTAATTTACCGTCGAAAAATAAATATCGCCGTCCGGCAAGTTATATGAGTAAAGGATATAAAACACGTAGAATGGCAGTGGATTATGATATTCCTTTAATTACAAATGTCAAATGCGCAAAATTATTTGTTGAAGCTCTTTCACGCAGAATTGATTTTGAAATATTAAATATTGATTATAAAACTAGTCATAAAAGAATTACATTACCTGGTCTCATTAATATCTCCGCTTTCGTTCCTCATATTGCTGAACAAAATAGTAATGACTTCGCTCAAGTGACGAAAGCTTCTTTAGCTGCTGGTTTCACCACAATTAATGTTTTACCCATCGGGAGTACGGAATCTTTACAAGATGCACGTACTATTGCTATAGCACATAGTAACGGAAAATGCAATGCACATTGTGATTATTCTTTATCCGTAGCTGTTACTGAAAGTAATTCTTTGCAATTAACAAAAGTCGTGCCGGATGCTGCATCATCATTTATTCCGTTTACAAATCTTCAAGGAGCAACTATACCAAAGATGGCTACTATATCAACACATTTTAGTACTTGGCCTTTGCTTTCACCTATCGTAACTGATGCTAAAGGAACAGATTTAGCATCTGTTTTATTGTTGGCTAATTTATATGATCGTGCTGTACATGTTACAAGTGTTAGCACTAAAGAAGATATTGTATTAATAGCTTTAAGTAAGGAAAAAGGGTTAAAAGTCACTTGTGATGTTGCTGTTTATGCGTTGTTTTTGAATACAAATGAAATCCAAAATAGTGAGGATTTACTTCCAACTCCCGCGGATCAAGTTGCTTTATGGGAACATTTAGACGTTATTGATTGTTTTACTGTTGGTACATTGCCCTATAGACTTGCTCAAGCACTTAATAAAAATAATTCAGCAAGTACGGGAATAGAAGATACTATACCATTACTTACAAATGCTATTAATGAAGGCAAGTTAACATTGGATGATATTCAAAAACGTCTTTATACAAATCCGCAGAAGATATTTGATATACCAGAGCAACCTGACACTTATGTTGAAGTCGAAATTGATCGTAAAGTTGTAATTGCACAGAAAGAAGAAAATTGGTCACCATTTATTGGTAAGACACTTGTTGGCGCAGTAAGTCGTGTGGTATTAAGAGGGGATACGGTATTTCTTGATGGTGGATTATTCTCTTCTGGTAATAATGGTAAAGACATATCAACTTTAACTCATGTTATCGCTAAAACTCCTGCCGTTAAAGAATCTTTATCTGTTAAAGAATCAACAACTCAAGCACAACAACAAGAAGTTGTTCCTGCACAAACTTCGCAATTTGTCGCTAGTAATATAGCTGATGTCATGTCACCTCCTATGGGACCTAGAGAAATTAGATCAAATTCAATAACAATGGACTTTTCTGAACTTCCTCATTCTATTTTAACCACGTAAATAATATTAAGATTTATTTTGTTCCATTTTTAAAAATCATAAATTGTAATTAATTTTTAAAAAATTTGCTTTTAGAAATATTACATCTGTCATTAGTCATTCACAATTTTTCCGTAAGGATATCCTTACAGTAAAGGATTTTACACGAAATGATCTTCATTTATTATTTAGTGTTGCACATGAAATGCGTACATTCGTTGAACGTTATGGTTCGATTAATTTATTGCAAGGACGTGTAATGTTTACCTTGTTTTATGAACCATCAACAAGAACTTCAGCTTCCTTTGAAGCTGCTATGAATAGATTAGGAGGACGTGTCGTTTCTATTAAAACAGATGCATCTTCGGTAACAAAAGGTGAATCATTAGGTGATACTATTAGAACTGTTGGTTCTTATGGTGATATTATAGTGTTAAGGCATCCAGAACCAGGTAGTTCGAAGACTGCAGCAAAATATTCTCCTGTTCCCATAATAAATGCTGGTGATGGTACTGGGGAACATCCAACTCAGGTATAAACCTAATATAATTTGATATTTTGAAATCACATTTTCAAAATTTATTAAACTTCTACAAATATCTTATAGGCTTTCCTTGATGTATATACAATTCGAGAAGAATTGGGTACTGTTAACGGATTAACGGTAACGTTAGTAGGTGATTTAAAGAATGGAAGAACGGTACATAGTTTAGTTAGGATACTATCACAATATCACGTAACATTAAACTATGTTAGTCCAGCATCATTGCGTATGCCAGATGATGTTAAAAATGAAATTCGTAAAAGTGGTATACATCAAAGAGAATATACTGATTTACGTGAAGTTATATCTGATACAGATGTATTATATATGACTAGAATACAACGTGAGCGTTTCTTGGATTTGTCAGAATATGAAATGGTTAAAGATGCTTATATTATTAATAATGCAATTTTAAGCAATTCCAAACCACAAATGATTGTTATGCATCCTTTACCTAGAGTTAATGAAATTGATCCTGAAGTTGATTTTGATGATAGAGCTGCTTATTTTAGGCAAATGAGATATGGAATGTTTGTTAGAATGGCTTTATTAGCATTGGTAAGATTCAATATAATTATTACAATTTTTTTTTTGTTTTTTTTTTCGTAATTAATTTAATAATTATAATCATTTAGATATTGGGAAAATCTTCTTAAAATAATTAAGTAATCAAGTATAGTTTAAATAATAATTGATGATAATATATTATTGCGTTGTCAATAAATAGATAAATAAAAGGCGATTTTTAGATATTTAGAGGTATTTTCTTTTTTACTCGCTTAAAAAAGGTTATAGAAGTAAAAATATTGTGATTTTATTCGCTTATCACCCAACTTTTCTTTAATACTTATTATTTCAAGTATTTGTTGTAAATATTTTAGCTGTTTCAGGATTAAAATTTTCCATTTTGCCTCAAAAGTTTCAGTAAAATAAAAAAATATATATTAAAAAAAATTGTATTATTATATATTTATATTAATATGTCTAATAAGCTTTATTCCTATATAAATGAAAATTTATAAGTTATATATCTTAACTTTTACAATTTATTCTATGATATATTGAATCCTAATTGTAAAAAAAAAAAGGAAAAAATAATTGATATGTAAAGAATATTCATACCATTATATTAATTCAAAAATCCTCTACAATTAGAAGCACCACAATGACAAGGAATTTTGTCATGCTTGTCTATAGGAAACTTTAATTAAAAACGAATTTAGCAAAAGATTAGCAATAATAAAATAGAAAATTAAATTATGTAAATACATACCTTATAATCGTATGTAATCTCTTCACCAAATTCAATATCTCGTTTGGCATATATAGCGATTTTCTTTTTCCCTTTAATGGTAAGAATTTTCGCATTACAATTTGGCTATATTTATCATGATAATAGTAAAGAAATTAGTATATTTAACAAATAATTTATCTACTTATTTTGTTAACATACATCACATGAATGATTTATCAATCTTGCATTATTTCCCATCTTGGTGGCATCAATAATGGTATCATCTCCAACACGAAACATATAGCTCCCATCAATGCCTTCAGCTTTATATTTTCTTTCCCGAAGATCTGCAACTGCTTGACGTATAAGCTCCCCGGTATATTGAATAACGAATTCATTTGCTTTAATACGCTCCAAAGCAAAAAGGCCATAATGATGAATCTTTGATTTTGCAATTGTAAGTTCTTTCTCACGCGCTTTAAGTGGATTATATAATAGAATATCAGCATCAGTTGCTACGTCCTGATATTCTGCCATACGAGATTGAAGTTCACGACGTTTGGCGCGTGATGCACGTGAACTCGGAGCTGGTGCTTTATCTGTTGCATAAGAAGTACCAGGTATACCATATGCAACATATTTGCGCTTTTCCTCTGGTGGTATTTTATAATAACCTTCAGTTCTGGCACAACCAGTCTTATGGGGCCCATCATCTGGTGCATAATCCTTAAAAGATTCAATGTGATCTAAAAATAAATATGAGTTTAATAGTGTATATGAATCAAGTTTCAATTATTTTGTCGTTATAATATTTACCGCCTATTCGTATGGTAAACTCTTCTTCGTTCTCAGACCATTCTATGGGCTCACCATCACTACCAAGTAGGCCTTTTTCGTTTAATTCAAGATAAAGTCGAATCATGTCCAAATCATATGCATCAGTAATTTCATCACCTGATGTAAGATAATCTCTATCAATATATTCTTCTTCATCGTTTGTAGATTCATCATAAAGGTGTGGTTTGTAACGTGATTGATTATCACTGTCACTAGTCTCTGAACAAATAATCAAATCATTTGAAGATCGATGCATAACTTGTCTAATACTATCATTACTTTGTTGGCTTTTTACATTCGTTGTGCCACCTTCCTTTAATTTGCGACTTTGCTTTTGTTTTGTCACATCTTGAGAAGAACCACTTGCTTCTAAGTTTGTCTTGCTACTAGAAGTAGATATAATCTTTTGTTTTCGCACCATTTTTATGGACTCAGATATAGAAATGTCAGCTTCTTTATTAGCATTGAAACTCGTTGTATCAATATTCTTTGATTTGCGTAAGATCTTAGATTTTGTGCTACTTTCAGAAGCACTTTGAGAATTTGGTTTGGACACTTGTTTTTGAAAAAATTTCTTTTGTTGCGGTGTTTGATTCTGGCCACGCCTCTTTTCGTAGTTATCAACCTTTTTATTATTATCTTCAACCTTGATTGATGCTGATCCAATACTCTTGGGAAGTGGTTTTCTTTTAGCATCTTGTGCTTTCTTTCTTTCCCGTGTTTTATCTGATTCGTCTTCCAAGGAATCAGATGATGAATAATCCCAATCACTTATATTTGGTTTTCTGTAACCTTCAAAAGGTTTTGAACTTGGTTGCGGTTTACTAAGTTTAGTTGGTCGACTAACATTTATATGTTTATCAAGAGATTCGACCTTTGATGAACTAATTCTTTGTACTGATTTTTTCGAATTTGAATTTAAAGCACCTCTATCTTCGGATAATCTCAAATCATATTTTGAAACATGAGAAGGTTCTAGTCGTTTAGTCGACAAGGAATTGGTTTGGGCAATTCTCTCACTAGAGTTTAAAACATTATCTTTATTTTCAAATCTCAGAGTTATCTCAACACGACTCTTTGATTCGTTAACAGGATATGATTTTGATGAACTATCCTTATTAGGTTGAGATCTTTTCCTGTATTTCGCATGATCTCTTGATGTGGCTTCAACTGAAGAACTCTTTGTGCCATCGAATTTTTCTGTTGTCCAGTAATCACGTGCCTCATTAACCTCTGATTTCTTGTCATCAGAATAAGTCTCTTTAAATAAATCACGACCACTACGAATCACTTCACGATCATTGCTACGAAAAACGAATCGGTCGTTATCACGGGTGGTAGAACGATCATGAATTCGAGACGTATCACGATCATGACTTCGAGAACTATCCCGATTGTAAACTTGAATTGAATCACGATCTCGATTTCGAACAGGTTCATAATTACGACTGCGTCCGTAATCACGATCCCGACTTCTTTGTTGACTACTACTCCCAATAGGACTTCTTCCCCGACTTCGACTACGACTTCTTTCCGTAGTAATATTGTTTCTAATAAACCTTTCCCTAGAAGAATTACGCCTTCGTCTTTCTTGGTTTCTATTACGATCATTACTATAATCAGGTATATATTGATCATATGAACGCTTAGAAGGGACAACTGTCGGTATACTATAATCCAAATGTTGTGAATTTGAATCAATAGGATATCTTTCAAACCATCTTCCTTTGTCCTTAGATGATGAATTTCCGCTAATAGGTCCATATGATAATTCCTCCTCATAATTTGAGTCGATTTCGCCTTCCTCTTTATCATCATCGATTGGCTTGTTCGGGGATAATTCTACTTTTTGTTCATGTTTTTCTGGTGAAGCATGTGACTTATTATCAGAGTCTCTAGAGTGAGGAATTGAAGAAACAGGTTTCTTCTTGACCTTATCTAATTGTACCAAAGATTGTGATGCGCTAATAGTTTTCGTAATGGGAACGGAAGCAATAACAGCTGGTGGAGATGGCGCATCACCTATTTCCATATCATCATCATTAGGTAATGGAGACGGTTCACGCATTTTATTATTAATGAAGGGTTCTAATAAACGTTGGTTTTCAGCAATTATTGCATCAGTGGCTGCTTTCAATTTTGAACCTACAACGAAAAATAATTAAATAATCAGTCATTTTTAATTATTCAAAATTTTTTTTTTATCTGTAAAGAAAACAACAAACCATCGTTATCAAGTTCTAGTTTTATGGGCGGACCATTGAATAATTGCTTTCCATTAAATTTGAAAATCGAGTCTCTAGCAGCATTCAATGCATCACCAGCATTTTCTCCATAAAAAGTTAATCTAGCAAATCCAAGACTATGATTGTGAATTTGATTTTTTTCAATTTTGCAATAAAGTACATTTCCACATTCCTCAAATGGTATCTGAAGTTGATGTTCAGTTACAAACTTATCAAGTTGAGATATAAATACTGAAGCTTCCTTGGGTTTGTTTGCATTATTATCGCTCTTTTTTTACATAAAATTGAAAGAAATGTATATAAATTATAAATAAAAATGAATTGAAAATAAATATATAAAAAACACAAACAATAGATAATTACCTCATACTTTAAGATTTGTAGTGACTTTAAATATCGTTGTCTTCTTCCATTGACGCGTTTACCATATCCTCGTAGAGGGCCACGCGGATCTGACATGGAATACTTTCGTAGCTAACGTATAAAACTGTCAAAATCAACATAAATTGGAAAATTAAACATTACAAGAAATTAAACGTTGTGGTTATTAGAACTGAGACCGACTTGATCACCATTTCGAGTAAGACTTATGCTTCTTTGTAGTGTTTCAGGTGTAAGTTTAGGATCGTGAAGTATAACAAAATCTTCCTGGTCGTCTTTCCGAACGACTTCACGTCCAGAGTCCTCCTGATTAATTTGTAGAACATGTGAAGTAGCTGGTGCAGAAGAAGATCTAAGACGTGGTTTATAATGCTTTAGAATGAGTCTAGATTTGTTATCCACTTCAAGAATTGGAAAGTATTCTGGAAAAGGCTCTTTGATGTTAGGTCGTAACTCGAGATTTGAAAGTTCCATTTTACGAGAACTTAAAATTAGACTAATACCAAAAGTTTGGTTAAAAACCCATAAATTACTATAAATAGAATAAAGGTATGCACGATGAGAGTCCGTGCACTTTAATCAAATATGCAATCAATCGATTTTTTTTATAAACTAAAGTAATAATAGGTTAAAACAACTTCATATGATGGATAATAAGGACGTGCCTATAGAGGTAAATATACGTTTAGATTTCAATTAAAATTTAACATTGTCATTAATTTTCGTTATTATATAGAAAATTAGGGGATATACGTGTGTATATAAATCTTCGACGTGGGAATCGAGAATTGCACTTCGATATGATGTTGTTTATTCTCAGTTTACTGAATGGAATAATAAACCATGCTCATTTTATACGATTGAATGGGGAGATGCACCACGGAAAAGATCAAGGCAGGAAGAAAATGAGTCAAAATATATGCTTTACAGTGGTGAGTGCTTTATTGTAATTATTTGGACAACCTTTAATTCTTGCAGATACAAATGGTTTTAATATCCTAATTTAGCAACCAATATGGCTCTAACAATGAGTGATGAAATTAGTGAAGCATATTTAAGTATACTAGAATGTCAATTATATCCGGAAGGTAGCCCATTGAATTATGGTATAGTGAATTCAATCCAGTCATATAAAAGAGCAAATGCAAAACATTGTGATGTAAGTTATTTATTGTCACCTCGGTAGATTTTATTTATTTATTTTATTAAACCTTTAAGTTCCTTTACAATATAGAATATAAACTTTTGTCAACGAATTTCACATCATGAAACTGAATCACTTCAACAAGCGAGGTATAATAAATTTTAGAATTATAAATAAGGACAAAATTTTGATTAAATCTTTTTTTTTAAAAAAAAAAACGGTATAAGGCTTTTGACTTCACAAAAGGTTGTTACAAGCGGAAAGCAATTTATTTATGTATGGGATCTGAAAAACACGTTAGTTCGTTCTGATTATGAAAGGTAAATTATTCTCGTAATAAAATTTAAGCTTAAAATCACATTAATTAAATTTATTTTGCTTTATTCAGACCTACTACCCAAATTAAATTGGCTCTTGATGATATTAACTCGCCAATAATCGGACCAGCATTATGTGTTAAAAATAAACAAATTGTAATTAATGGTGGTAGGTGTAATAAAATGATTGATAACCAAGATTATACATGTTATAGAAATTTATATTTAGTATTTCATAATTTTACTATTGTAGCTGAAAATGGATATTTAGCTTTATGGAATTTGGCCGATTATCAAACAGGCTCAAATCAAAGAAGTATATAATATATCCGGTATAAAGTCTGCAATTTTTTTCTGCAGATTGTTAATAAGCAAATTCTTTAATGTACTTTTAGCACTTATGCCCAGATATAATAATCAAATTATCGAAGATCCTACAAATAAAATCCTATCATGTGATTGTAAGGAAGACAGTACAAATGTATCCTGTACTTCAAGTCAAGGGAATGTGATTATCTGGGATTATCGTACAAACAAAATTTCCAAAAATGTAAGTCGTTCGAATAATATATTTAAATACAAATACTAAATTCTTAGTGAAAACGAATGGTTGATTTACAGGTGGAAAAAGCACATAAGGTTGCGGCTACGAGTTGCCACATGAATCCTCACAAAGAACATTCGCTATTAACATCTAGTGTAGATGGCATTATCGAATGGTGGGATACTCGAAAAATGAAAAACGTGTTTAATTCAAAAGTAAATATTTATATTCATTGAAATTATAGTTGAAATACTTTGAATTACATAATTAACAAATTTTTTTTTCGATTTGCAAAGCCGACATCGTTATCTACTTTTAAGCAACACCAAGGTTCTGTAAATAAAGTAGCTTGGTCACCTCATAATAATGAGTTATTCGCCAGTTGTTCGGATGACTGCAGCGTTATCATTTGGAATACAGAAGTAAATTCACGAGTTTTGCCCTTTTTTTAAATAATATTACATTATATTGATTTTTTTTTTGTTTTTAAGGTTATAAATAAAAATAAGAACGATAAGCAAGAAGGTGCGAAATTTAAGCATACGGGACATAGGTATTAAAAAGTCATAAATCAATTGCCTTTTTGATATCAATGATTAATATATTATCTTATATTCATATAGGCAAAAAGTACTAGATATTGCGTGGCATCCTGATCCGAAGTTTAGTAAAACAATAGCATCTGTTTCTCCTTTTACTTCCCATTCAAGTGATTGCGGTATTACCGGATTACTTCAAGGTTTAATAAACATTCGTATTATTTAAATATAATAAAAATCAAGATACTAACTTATATTAATATTTTCTAGTATGGAGACCAAGCATTAATATTGATTTGATGAGTTAAAACCACAATGATTTTAGTACATTTAAGAGTATGTCAAAATTTTTCGAATACTTAAACATTTATTCTAGTATTAATTAATTTATCATTAATTTATGAAAGACTTTAGTACGACATTGTTTTTAAATAATTAGAATCATTGACGGTCTAATAAAATAATGGCGGTGTGAGTGTTACACATTGTTTGAATGTAGAATTTGCTGGTTAGATTAAGATTTAATGAGGTTTTAATATTACTTTAAAAAATAATAGAAAATGACATTTTAGAAGATAAAATGAGCATAAAACAATACTAAAGTACTGAGAAGTTGTAAACTTAATGTGAGTGGGGGCCATACTAACATTATTAATTTTTTTTAAAATACTTGAAATCCTACTTTCCTTTTTTAAGAAATTTGCTCATCTTAACTACTTTTGTGTTATAACTGTTTTATATTCAAAACAAACTTATTCCTCACCAGCTAGAGGTTGGATTGAAACAAAATTACTATTGTTAAATTTCTCATGATAACACGATTCATATCTGATGTGAAAATAAGTAGCTTTCATATATATAGGGCGATTCAAAAGGAATTAATTTTTTCTCAATCTGACCTCTGACTGATGAGAAAATGGAGAAAGTATTGAAAAGTTAAGTTAAATAATACACAAAGCTGGAATTAACACGGATGATGTTCTAAATGTAAAAAAAAAAAAATGTTATATTTATTTATTGCGTTAAAAAACTAACCGCAATTATTTTCAATAAAATTAAAGATACTAGTCAATGGATTATTAAAATTACAAATTATAAGCCTTATTATAATTTCACCCTTTTCTGATAATAACTGGTGAATCTTTATTATCAGTTACACCAAATGCAACTAAAATACCAGCTTTATATTTTCTCATAGATCCAATTATTGTTAGAATAAAAACAAAACCCATTAAAAATATAATCCAGTTCGATGAAAGAATCGTGTCCGAAGTATCGAATGATAAATCATTTATTTCTAAACCATCATTGTCAGGATGTGAAGTCTAATAAATAAGAAAAGGAGGAAGGAATAACTAGTATAAACATTAAAAACATATATTTAATTTAATTCACATTTACCGAATAATAAATTTTTAATTTATGATACAGTATTAATGAATTATACAAAATTTTTATTTAAAAAAGTTATACGAAATTGGCGAATTAACTATAATTCAGCTCTATAAGGTTTCTCACTTTCCTCGATTGGAATTTCACCGCAATCGACAATTGTTACATCTTCTTTTGGTCGATCAGCTGGTCCTTTTTCAACATCTTCAATTTTATATACAACATCTATTCCTTCCAAAACATATCCAAAGACAACATGACGTCCATCAAGCCACGACGTTTGTGTAGTAGTGATAAAAAACTATTCAAAATAAATTAATTAGAAAATCACTAGTCATATCAATACTAAGATATTAAAGTAATGGTACCGCTTACTTGAGATCCATTAGTATCTTTTCCAGCGTTAGCCATACTTAATACACCTGGTCCAGTATGACGAAGTTTGAAATTCTCATCAGCAAACCTCTCTCCATAGATAGATTTACCACCTGTTCCATCGCTCTTTGTGAAATCTCCACCTTGAATCATAAAATTCTGCAAAAGAAAATACGAATTTTAATAAAGTTTATTCTGAAAACAAAAGGCTAAAATAAACTTATTACCTTTATGACACGATGAAAGATTGAACCTTTATATCCAAATCCTTTTTCTCCGGTTGCTAATGCACGGAAATTTTCAACTGTCTTGGGAACAGTCTAAAATACCATCATTAGTTAAGAATGAATTCAGTTTAAAAAATATTAATAATTTAGTTAGTACCTTGCCATACAACCCGATGACTATACGCCCTAATTCTTTATCGCCATGTTTGACATCAAAGAATACTAATATACGAAAGTATAGGAATAATATTAGATAAACATACATAATATTTATTTTTTTTTTTTTTCCGAGAGGACTTACCTTTATTTGTTATAACAGGTCCTTTTGCTGCAATCACTCTAGGTAGCAAGCCAACACTAACACTTAATAATAACAAAAGTAATAAATTACTGAAACGAGTTTTCATTTTTAACCGAACTTGGAAGTCTGTTATAGGATACGAGTATTCAGTTAAATTTTAATGCCTCATTAGTCATTACACAAGTACAAGACTCGAGAGTCGAGACTTGCATTTATCAATTGTTACACACGTCATCATTTAACCGCAGCATAACTTATAAACTAATAATATAATGTAACTGAATTTTACTGAAACTTTTTTGATTTTGCCTAATAAATATTTCGATATTCAGAAAAATTTCATTCTCTAATAATTCTTTCCAGACTGTTTGACAACAGTCAAAAAGATAACCTTTTTCAAAACTTTAAACAATTATATATATTCTTTCGCTACAATAATGACTCAACCACAAGAAACAATCTCTAATCTTTCGCAAACTCTCGTCCAACTTTGTGTTGGTGAGTTGTCAAAAGAAACACTAGATAAAATACTCGAGGTAAGTTTTATTTGCCGGTAGTTATAATACGCGTTTTGTTTGTGTTCAAAGATATCCAACCAGAGCTTTTTTGGCCTCATTTTTGTATATCATTTCGAACGTATTATTTTTATGGTCTATTGACCACAAAAATTCGCGATTTTTAAATAATAAAATATATTTGTAAAATTAATAAATATATTCATAAAAAATGATTGAAAAAATAATTTTACGTTTTCGTATATTATTTATTGTAGACCCTAAAAACTATGAAAGTTCTTGGGGCCACTGAAGAAACAAACCCATCCTATGCTAACGCAAAGAGCTACTTGCGTGAGTGCGAATTAAAGGCAAAGGCACAATTAAAGTTGAATGAAGAACAAATGTCAAGGATTCGCAATCAAAAAGCCGCTTATGCTCGGTTAGTTAGTGAACAACAAATACCACTTCATATGCAACTAGGAATGCTTTCTAAAGAACGGGCGGAGAAGGAAAAAGAGGAACTACTTCCATATAAATTAACTGGAACAATAATCTTTAAAGAAGACTCTATACCTAACATACCAATACCTGAAAGTGTTGAGAAGATGCAATACGAAGCTGAAGAAAGAGAAAATTCCTTACGCGCCAGAATGCAGAATCGTATTAGGCAACTTGAAAGCTTACCATCCAACCTATCAAATGATCCACCTGCACTTAGAAGTCAAGTAAATGTTGAATTAAGAAATAAGCCTGGCCCAAAAATTAAAGCACTAATAGAACTTAAAGGTTTAAAATTATACAAATTACAAAAAAGGGTATATAAATTTATTATTTTTTTTTTTTTAATATATAGAGCTCATATTTGATCTAATTGATTTTTTTTGTATTAATATATGTATTTAATAATATAAAAAAAATATATATCAGATTCGACATGATGTATTACAATATTCAAAATTTAGGAGACCGGAATCTATTGTACCTATGTTTGATCGTAGGCGACCAGTAAAACAAAAGATACGAACTTGGGCCGCTACTCAGGCAGCAGAAAAAGAGAGAGTCGAGAGATCAACACGCAGCCAAAGGTTGATGCGACAAGATTTTTTGGATAACATTATAGCTCACGGTGATGATATGATAAACCGTAATAAGAAAAAACAGAGCATAAGAATGAAATTAGGTCGTGCAGTTATGAATTATCATGCGATCCTTCAGAAAGAATATCAGAGAAAGACAGATCGCTATTCTAAGGAACGTTTAGCAGCATTAAAGAATAATGATGAGGAGGCCTACCTAAAACTTATTGATGAGGCAAAAGATACTCGTATTACACATCTATTAAGACAGACGGATGTTTATCTCGAGTCGTTAGCAAAAGCAGTAATTGCTCAACAGAACGAATTCCAACAATTATTACCTATGGACTCGACTCTGAAACCTGGTGGTAATATCATTCGCCCCAATGATACAATTGCATCGGTCTATAATAATAAAAACTACTTGAATAATGTTACAACGTCAAGCGATAATCGTATTCAGACAGTGAACGGAACTATCGAAACGACAAGTAACATTGATACTACTCGTCCTAGTGATAACTCTATGAAAATATCAAATCTCCTTATTAACGATACCGTTCCAGCAACTATTAATAGTGAGGAAAATGCTTATATACTTGATCATTCCGATGATGTTGCGGAAACAAAAGATTGCAATCGACCCAATGATAATATCGCAAATGGTAGTAACCCCTCAGCAGCGGTTGAAGATGAAGATAATATTATTCAAACGACGGTACGAGTTAATATCAATATTCAATCATGAGACTTTCTAAAAACATGATAAATTGGTTTCTAAATAAAAATTTTAAATTATAGGATGGAAAGAAGATTGATTATTATGCTGTCGCACATCGTATACAAGAAGAAGTGCAACAGCCAGTCATGTTGGAAGGTGGTACATTGAAGGAATATCAACTTAAAGGCCTTCAATGGATGGTTTCATTATTTAATAATCGTCTAAACGGTATCCTTGCTGACGAAATGGGCCTTGGTAAAACTATTCAGACGATATCTTTGATCACTTACCTTATAGAAAGGAAACAACAGCATGGTCCTTTCTTGATTATTGTGCCATTATCGTAAGTAAAAATTGTTAAATGATTATTTTTATGAATAAAGTACTAATCATAAAGTTATAATATAGAACTTTAACCAATTGGAACTTGGAGTTTGATAAATGGGCACCTTCTGTTAAAAAATGCATTTACAAAGGCCCACCACCTGAGCGTAAAGAAATTCAAAAACGTTATTTAAGGCATGGCAATTACCATGTCTGCCTGACGACTTATGATTTTATTATCAAAGATAAGACGGTCTTGAGCAAGCCGAAATGGCTTTATGTTATTATCGATGAAGGTCATCGTATGAAGAACACCAACTCAAAGCTATCCATGGTTTTGAGTAATGATTATGCCTTTCGATATCGATTGATATTGACTGGAACACCATTACAGGTGATATTATCCTACTTGATTTATTTGAATATGAATTTTCATTTGATTGTTTTTGTATATTTACGGTTATATGTATTTTAATTATTACATATAGAATAATCTGCCAGAATTGTGGTCCTTGTTGAACTTTGTCTTACCAAAAATATTTGATTCTGTGAAGAGTTTTGATGAATGGTTTAACACTCCGTTCGCAAACACAGGTGGTCAAGATAAGATCGCATTAAACGAAGAAGAGTCCTTATTGATTATCCGTCGGTTGCATAAGGTAAATTATTTATTTGAAATAATTAGCACATTACATATTATTATATATTTATTTTAATTTTATTTCTTTTTAGGTTTTACGCCCTTTCCTTCTTCGTAGATTAAAAAAAGACGTTGAATCCGAACTTCCTGATAAAATCGAGACTGTTATAAAAGTCAAGATGTCGGCTTTACAAGTGAAACTTTATAATCAAATGAAAAAGCATGGAGCTCTATTTGTTAATAAAGGCGAGAAAGGGTAATTAACTTATTTATTATATAAGTTTTCGGATTCTTTTTTAATTACAGATAATTTCTTCATTTAGAAAAACTGGTATTAAGGGACTCAATAATACAATTATGCAACTCCGCAAAATTTGCAATCATCCATTCGTATTTGAGGAAGTTGAAAAAGATACGAATCTTCATAATGATAATAATCTCCTTTATCGTGTTTCTGGTAAATTCGAATTTTTGGATAGAGTTTTACCCAAATTTTTCCAGAGCAAGCATAGGGTATGTAATTATGTAATAAAACATGCTCTTTATAAATTTGAAGTATATTTTTTCCGTTAATCTAATTTTGTAAATAAACAGGTCTTAATTTTCTTTCAAATGACGACTATTATGACTATTATGGAAGATTATCTTTGTTGGCGTGGATATCATTTTCTTCGGCTGGATGGCAGTACAAAAGCAGATGATCGATCAGCTAAACTTAAAGAATTCAACGATCCAAATTCGCCTTATTTTATTTTTCTGCTCAGCACAAGAGCTGGTGGGTTAGGCTTGAATTTACAAACTGCAGATACAGTTATTATATTTGACTCCGATTGGAATCCTCATCAAGATCTCCAAGCTCAAGACCGTGCCCATAGAATTGGGCAAACCAATGAAGTTAGAATTTTACGATTAATTTGCCAAAAATCAATCGAAGAAACTATTCTTGCAAGAGCTCAGTATAAACTTGACATAGATGGTAAAGTCATCCAAGCTGGAAAATTCGATCAGAAAAGTACCGCTGAAGAACGTGAAGCCTTTCTACGTTCTCTTTTAGAAACTGGCGATGCAGAGATTAATGACCCTGAGGATGAAGAACGAGAAGTTTTGGAAGATGATGAAATCAATTTACTTATTTCTCGGAACGAAGAAGAATTAGAGCTATTTAAAAAGATCGACATTGATAGACAAAAAAGAGAAGAAGAGATCTGGAAAGAATCTAGTGGAGATGGTCCTCTACCTATGAGATTAATTCAAGAGAGTGAATTGCCTGAGGTGTATAAAAAAGAATATGAGACACGCCCTGGTGATTCTACTGAATATGGTCGAGGACAAAGACAAAGGAAGGAAGTATATTATACTGATGGTCTAACAGATGAGCAATTTATTAATGTAAGTTTTATATTACCAAATAATTCTTTATTTGATTCAACATATTGAGGTTTATCAATTTATAATAGATCATAGATATGGATGAAGAAGAGTTTAACAGAATTATTGCCGAAAAGCAAAAACTACTTCTCAAGAACAGAGAAAATTCAAGGAAGCGTGTGTTTCAACAATCGAAGGGTGAAGATTCTCAGGCAACCGAATCTGTTGCGGAGACTTCCTCAATTTCGTCATCTATACGTACTTCTAAGAGGGTTGCAAAACTTAAGGCAGAAAATGATGCCGATATTGATACAGACCCTATGGCAACACCTTCAATGTCTATTAAACTTTCTCGTAGGAAAGGTAAAGGTAAAATTGTTGAACAACTAAATCCAGAGGAAAATGACCAAACCCCAGATACATTTTCTTCTTCCAGACCTAAGAGAAAGATCAAAAGATTTAAAATATTCGAGGATGATGATGACATGTTTAATAAAGACCTATTTGAAGATTCAGTGTCACTCATGTCTATCAAAGGAAAAAAACGAAAACATAACATAGACGACAATGTAAGAATTGAGATGTGATCGAATTATCTTGATTAAATTTGTGACCAACCTAACCTATAAGTTTTTATTTCAGAAACGTCGTTTGAAATTAACTGATTCCAATGAAAAATTTATGCGAATGAAGCCTATTTTCCAGGAATGCATTTCTCATATTGAAAATGTAAAGGATGAGTATGTATAACCTAACATGTAATTTATGTAGTTTTAAAATCAAATATTTTGTATACCTAATTTTTTTTTTAAAAAAAAAAGAAACTCAAGGGTACGGGCGGAGATCTTTTTTGATCTTCCAAGTAAGAAGGAATACCCAGAATATTACAGAATAATTAAAAAACCAATTGCTATTAACACCATCAGATCTCGGATCGAGAAAAATAAATATAAAACTCTTGGGCAGTTCCGAGATGATGTACTTTTGATGTTCCAAAATGCACGGATCTTTAATGAGGATGATTCTGAAGTTTTTAAGGACTCGCAAGTGTTAGAAGTAAATATTATTTTTATATTCATTTTGTAATACCCTTTTGGAGTATTAAATTTAAAAAAATTTTTTATCAATTATTACAGAGGGAATTTAGCAATAGATTCCGAGAACTTACAAGAGAAACCGAAGAGCTATTAAATTTTGACAATGTCGAGCCAATGGAAGTTGATGATTTCCTTGTATAATGCGTCTAGTAAAAAAAAAAAAAAAAAAAAAAAAAATAATAATAATAATAAATATTGATGGTCAATTACATTAATTACACAAAATCTTGTAAATAAAATTAATAATAATATAAACTGAAATCCTGATTGTAATCTGCCGTGATAATTGATGTGGTTTAAGGTTTATTAGTATATATCAAAAGTGTACATATGTTACTTTAATAGAATAGTCACCTTAATGTGATATCTCCGATGTTTTAGGCAAATCAAATACTTTAATCTAAAATGAAATACAAGTCAATTTCAATGGGATTTACTATTAATTTACATTTTATCACTTATTTAATTAAATTAGTATATAATTATTTAAAAAAAAATTTTTGGCCAAGCTTTATTTTTTACTATAGATTTGCCTATTTATTCTCTATAGTAAATCCTATCCTTTATTTTTAAATGTATAATTAAATTTTGCATACTTGGATTTTTCTTGGCAAAGTCACATAAGTGATTTTTTTATATACAAATTCTGTTATTAGAGTAATGAAAATAAAGCTAAAAGAAAAATAAACTTAATCTAATTCCATGATAACAGGTTCAAGGGAAGGAGTATAGACAGGTAAGTTGTTGTAAAGGTGTTCTAAGAGTCTCAAATATACTACGGCATTTTCACGTTGAACTAAGATGGGTTTAAAGAACACTAGATATTGTGATCCTATTTGTTTAATCATTCCTGATAGTTTTTTGCTTATTACTTTTCATTAATATTATCATTGAATCCTATCCACGCTCAACATGTGAAAATAATAGAAGAAAAAATAGACTGTGATATATATTATTCGCAAAGCAATATTTGATATACTATTAGAACAAATTTTCAGGAACTTCCACTTTAAAGCGATTACCACCTGGGTAAACAACTGCTAATCCAATTTCATTAATTGATTTGTTTTTTAATTTTTCGGGAAAAAATGGACTACATGCAACACCAATACATTCTTTTCCTAACAGTTGCTTAAAATTCTAAACTTTTTGTTTCTCTTACTTTTTCTGGAAATTCACGTAATTGATTAACAATTTTTCTTATATGTCCTAAGAGCATCAGATTTATCAGTAAGCCAGACTGTTGATAAATTTCATGAGAGTTTCATAATAAATAATAATTCTTTATACTTACATCTATCATCTTATGTTTACACTCAAGTAAGAAAGTCTTGTTACTGCAAACAAAAATGCCGTCCCACTCCATAATTGATTCTTTATTTTTATACATTACTCAAGGTAATGTTTCTACGGATAAATTAAAATTTTTGATAAGAAAGCTCTTTACAGCTGATAAAGTTTCATCCTCAATTGCCTTATCTTCAACATTCATCCAGAAAACTTCCCTTTTGATTGCAATGAGATGTAATGCGCTTATCTGATAGTATTCGTCAGGTATTACACATTCTAAAGATGTAATAACAACTGGCACGTCGCTGGGATCATTGATAAGTACCAATCCTCTCGCGTCAGCCCTTCTCAAAAAGTTAAAAAATTCATCATTATCACTCATTTTAAATAGTTCAAATTTTCCCTATAATGATTCACCTTCATTATTATATAATTGAACATAAAAGGGTTTCCTAATATTACAAGAGAAATAAAGGAACAATATAATTTTGGAATAAAAAGCACGGACGTATAAAGATTAGTATGTCACTTTCATGTAGACCAATTATTATGACATAAAGGCTTACCTTTACGTTTACCTAAATTGGCAAAGTCACAAACAGTGTTGATATTATAAAATATGACAGATGAAATGACAGATATCAAAAAGTTAGTTTACATTACCTGCTTTAAATGTAAGAGCAGCAAGACACTGAGTGCGAAGCCAATCAACTAACGATCAGTAGCGAGTTCTAACTTGTTATCCATGATAGAAAAGCAAAGAAAGATTTTAAGTAAAAGTAAAAGGAGAGCTCAGACTTTTTATAAACTCATAATACAAACTTCCTTTGGACTTTACAAAGTTTATGAATCAATTGTATTGTATAGTCAATTATCCACACTTAATCAATCAAATACAATCAAGTGACAAAATTCAGATCTGTTCAACTTACTAAGAATTTAATTTATCAATGCAATGCAATTTCCTTCTTAGAAATAACAAATAATAAAGAAAAAACCATATTAATCATTTTTTCTGTGAATTGATATTATACTTATTAATTATCTCATTATTTGTCCGAAGCATAGCTGAGGACATCTTCGGTTAGACTTTAAATTTAACCCTTTTTTGAGTTTTGTGATACATCTTAATTTAAATGTTTCGGGCAATCTAACGGTTCCCGTTACCTAGTATATATATATTCTTAAACTTTATTCTCAATTTTTATTTGCTTTTTTCATTTTTCTTCTTTGCTTTAAACTATCACTTTCACACTACTAATTCAAAATATCAAAGATGTTTCAAAACACATTACAAATTTGAAAATGCTAAAAGTAGTGATTATAATACTTTTAATGATTAAAAAAAAAGAACAGAGAATCTGGAAAGGTATAATTCATATTAACATAATAGATATCTGTAAAATTCAATGTGTATTTAAAAGAATCCAATTTTAGTATAATACAATTATTTTTTTTATATGTAATACCTAAATAAATAGAAGGCTAACTTATTTCTGAAATCATATATAGTATAAGTATTATTTATTTCATGGGGAGTTAGAAATATTATAGTTTTTTTCCCAAAGGAAAAAAAACTATGATGTTTCTCCTATGAAATAAATGGGTAATCTTTCAGAGTGTATCACTCATTAAATAACATATGATTTTACATGATTAACTATTTTAAACTACAAATTATTAAGTTATTATAAGACATTTTAAACAGTTCTTATAAAATTAGTGATTTCTTGGCTGTCTATATGAGACTGAGGAATAAGTGAATGAAAATTCCCGATTAGCTAATCACATGCAAAAAGTTAGATTAAAGGCAATCATAAGTAACACTTATGACAGAGGATTAATTTATTTATCACTATAAAGAAAAGAGATTCTATTTTTTTCTTATTTTATTTGTTTTGTACTTTCTGTAAAATAGAAAATGGTTACTTTTTAGTATTTTTTTTTTTTTTTTGAAGACAAGCCGACAATACAAATTCTTTATTAGGTATTTTTAGGATCATTTTACTGATCTCATATGAGAAAAATAAATGTTATGTTTGCAGAGATAAGCCCTCACACTATAAAGTAGAAAAGCTCAGCTTGTTACACTTATGCTATATAGGTCCTCAGAGTACGGTCAGGTTATTCTGACTTTATTTAGAAAGTACTAACTCTGAATCACTCCCATATTCCAGTGCTGTAAAACCAAATAAAAAACTTCAACCAGATTTCCTATATTATCCTGTCAACCGAAACTTCCTTCATCCAGTTTGCCTGAATCTCCCCTCAATTACCTGGGTCTTCAAACTGGCTCGAAACATTGACAAATTTCTAGTAATCGGCTGCCAGTACCAATAATCAGAGCAAAAGAAGTCCTCCCTTCACACTCAGGTCTTCAAACTAGCTAGATACGTTATAATAGCACTTACTAAACTATTCTAAGAAAATTTAAAGAAGCTGACTGCTAGTACTTTTTAGTATTTTATTCTTTTTATTTTATTTTATAAATTAATTATTCATAAAATTTGATCTTTAAAATATTTATAACATATACTCTTTTTCCATTAGCATATTTTTGCCAGATTTGGGGGGCGTCTAAAGCGGGGGCAAATCACGTGATTTCAAGAGTGATTGGTCAAAAAAAAACAAACGATTATTGGCCTGAAATTGAACACAAATCACATGAAATGTTATCGGAAAAAACTTTTTACATTTTATTTATATGTAGTACCGGAATAAAATAGAAAAAATATTAATAAAATTCATTAAAAATATTAATTATTTTTTTTTTCATGATTTTTTTTTTGTGAATTTTTTTTTCACGAATTTTTTTATTTATGAATTATTTTTTTCATGAATTTTAAAATATTAAATCGAAT
>QKYT01000730.1:0-16900 GCA_003550305.1 Glomus cerebriforme
ATGGAATGAGGCCAAAAATAATGCCAGGAACTCCTTTAAAATATAAAAAATTAATGGAACAATGTTGGGATGCTGATCCATCAAAAAGACCTGATATTGATTATCTTGAGAGGGAATTTGCTGATATGATAAAATCCTATTATCAAAATGGAAATAATAATGAATTGCAGATGAATGATGATATACATATAACAAATTATTATACAAACTCTAGTTCTATTTATTCAATAGTTAGAAATTTTAGTAAAGTTCATATTTTTGAAGATTTACCTGAACCAAGAAATGCTACAGAAGGTAAGATAAAAATAAATTTATATTTTTTAAGCAGATTTAAGATTTAATTATATGTTTATTTTAATAATTTTATTATCATATATAATCTATTTACTATCTATTTTTTACTAATTAATAGAAGAACAAGAAGGTAATTATTAATACTTGCTGTATTTATATAATTTTAATATTCAAAATTAAATTGAATTTATTATAATTATATAGCTTTTCATAGTAATGATAGTACGCAACATAACTTAAGTATTCCGAATAGTAAGTAATAATTTACGTATAATAAAAATTTGAATCTACATTCGATAATATTTATTTATTTATTTTATAAATTGAAGATATTGTATTTGAACAATCCGAACATCAAATTGAACAGAATGATTCTATAATAGTTGGTAAGATTGATAATGAAAAAAATATTTTTAATATTTATATAATTTAATAATTGAAAATACTAATTTTATAGATAACAAAAATGAAGTAAAGGGCAAATCAAAAAGAATTTATTTTGATGGTATTAAATATTATATTATTTCTTTAATAAATTTTAAATAAATTGTATTAAAATTTTCTTTTTAAATAGAAGATGAAAAAGAAGATTTAACTGATAATAACAAATCGAAAAAAATAAAATCAAACAATTATAAAGGTAATTGATTTATTANTAAATTATTTGTTTTAACATACAAATGCGTTTAATTTTGATTCTATAATATACATATTATTGTAGTTGAATTTTCATATACACAAAGAAATTATATTGCAAATGATGGTAAGAAGTTTTGTATTTAATTATTAATTATTATTTATTAAAACTAATTTTAAACAAATGTAATAAATACTGTATTTATATTAGATATAGAAGATGAAGAAATTTCTAATAATCCAAATCTTCATTCAGATGATCAAGATAAATTGGAAATTCCAGAAGGTAAATTATAAAGTGGTATTACTATTGAATTGCTACTATTAAATAAATAAAAAAAGTCAATTACTAATGATTTATTTTTTAGATGGATTTTAAATTGGTTAACAAATCAGATATTCTTCTTTAAATTATATTGTGACGAACTTACAGTAATTTACAATTTAGGGAGACCTGTTATTATTTAAATGTATTAAATATTGAAATTATGGACAATTCTTTATATACTATATATATTTATCCAGAATTATTTAAACATTAAGATTAGAATTCGTAGTAACAATTTTCTTAATATGTAATTTAAATAATTCGTTTGATTATTATTTATTTTTATCCCAAATTATTACAAGTGTTATAGAGTAGCAATTTATTTTTTGCAATAAACTTGACTTATAATTTGGATTTATAAATATATAACTATTGAAGCTTTGATGTTTGTAAGATCATTTTTTTTTATAAAGAATCGGATATTGCAACAACATTCGATTATATTTTTTATTTTAATAAGTAAAAATTAACAAAGATATACTTTTTTTAATNTAAATATTTAGAGTATTTGAGTATGGATATTAAAGTTTGGATATATTTGTTTACTGATATTATTCAACTAAAGTAAATATTTTTTTTACAAATAATTGTATTTAAGNTTTGTTACTATATACGGAGAAAATCTGTATTGCAATTAAATAAACACGCAACTATATTAATTATANGAAGAATAAGTTTACTTTTGTTCACGGAAGCATCAATTTTAAAATAAAAGAAAATTTTTTGTTTGCAAAATTATTCATTATTACATTTTACTATAGTTTATTACATTTTGATTTTTATCCTGGATAAATTTTTTACAATTTTTCTTAAACGTCAGTAGGTCTTATTGCATGAAATTTGGGAAATTACATATACTTATTCGTGTGAAATTAAATCACAAACTTGACATTAATTGCCAAATGTTTAAAAATGTTAAAATCGGATTGATGTTTCTAAACTATTCTTGTAGAATTAATATTTCTATATTGATTTTAAAAATTTAAAGAAATTGTTAGGAGCAAAATAAAAAAATTTTTTTTACAACAAAGGAATTTCATAGTTATTATTTAAAAGTTGATCCGTATTAAAAATGTTTAATACATTTACGGAAAAATATGGATTATAAACATCAAATTATTGGTCTGTAACATATTCACAATGTTTTTTTTTTTACAGAAATATAACGATTAATAGAATTTTTTATAGGATTAAGAATTTAACCGAGGCTCCAAACAAAAAAAAAAAGCATACAATACATAATAAAATAATTGTTCAAAGGAATTCTAATTTTGTCTGTTTCAGTTAGGCGCGTAATTGACCAATGAAGAATATATTATTTTGCATATGTTTATAAAAGGTTATTATAAGTTTAAAATTGAGTTGATATTAAAAAAAAATTTTTACATTATGTGCATGATGTGATTATTGATTGTGATCTTATTGTTAAAAATAATTAAAAGGGGAGCTATTGAAATTAAATTTTTATTTGAATTAGACTATGTTTAATATGAAAATTAAAGTACAAAATGTTTAAAACTCTCAGGTAATAGGAACTTTCATTTGGATCTTTCATAAAGTCTAATAAACAACAGCAGATTTTATAAAATCAAACGGTTTTAATCAGTTGAAAATTCAAAGATAGTTTGTTAGCTATATTTTTTTCACTTTTTGTTATCTTTTTATAAGTTGTTATACCCTTATTATGATGTCCTATAGTAAAATAATTATTATTTTGAGAAAATAAATGCCAATAATTTAATAAACTTATAGAATAAATGAAAAAAAAAGAAGAAATTTTTTCTCTCAAATATAATAATTTATATTACTTTATATTTACATTTAATATGTTAATTGTTATTTCTATCTTTTAGAACAAAATAATAAATTTAAAGGAAAAGAAAATAAAAAGTTTTTACCTCCATTATTATTTAAAATTCTGCCTTGAATATATCTTTATTGAAATTAGCCTTAAAACGCATCAAAATTTAATAGAGGTATTTACATCAAGAACTAGTCACATCATTATGGAAAATTCGCTCAGTAAACCTACTAACTTATCTGTTATATAAGGGATCATCTCTTATGGGTCATATACTATATGATCCAATGTTTGACAAATAAACAATATATACTGTATATATATTTTTTTTTAAAAAAAATGATGAATCACCTCATAATACAGATAATAGTCACTAAAATTATGTTTAATTTTGTTTAGCAAGATCAAATTTTTAAAGTACAAATTATTTTGATATTTGGACTGCTGGTGAATTGACTTGATGGTCATATTTTTTCATTTTTATTCATAAAAATAAAATTACCAATTATAATTAAATTGAATTTTCGAGATCAAAGGAAAACATTAATGGGTAATTTATATTATTTATTATTATTTTTATCATTATTAATTATTACTTATATTCTTTATCATTCGTATTTCAATATTATATTTGAGTTATTATATTGAATTTTTATATACATTTTCTTTATATTTTAAATTATTTTTTCTAACTTTATAAACATGATTACAGGAAACTATAGAAGTTAGATTTAACATTTTTTTTTGGGTTTAATAATAATAATGAACTACTTTAATGAGTAAGATATTTGCTCATTTACAGTGTAAAAGATTTCTATACAAATGTGCGTAGAAAATTGAGTTACCAAATTCATAATTTGTATTTATATATATATACTATATATTTTTAAATAATTAGAATATTAATATATAGTTTTATTTTTAAATTTAGAGTCAAAACTACAAATAATACAACAATAAATTAAGCATAATAAGTCACATCACGCAAAATTCCATGAAAACTTTCTATAGTTTGTTAATGACTCATGATTTAACTAATATGTTTGCTTTATTGAATGATGAATCATATTACTAATTAAAAATATAGTAATGATATTATAATATGAGTAGCATGTGATGAATGTGATATAAAAAATTATGTAATAAATCATTGATTATTAAAATCAACTAAGTTTGTAATATTATTGATTTTGACTCATTTTTACATTCTTATTATTTTAAATATACCTTTTTTTCAAGGTATCTTTAACTACAACTTTATTTTTTCTCTAAAATTTTTTTTAAAAAACTACTTCCTTCTTCTACCTATTGTAATTCCAAGCTCAACCACTATTTCCACTCATGATACATATGTTACTCCCTCAACAGTTACAATTTGGACAATTCACAAATGATAGACCTGTGTTAAAACAAGTGGTTTTCAATACAATTAAATGACAATAATATTCAAAATTTCTAAATGAAACACAAGAAATGTTAATACAGACTGATGAAAATCAAGAAATACTTAATTTTAACTCCTTAATGAACATCACACAAAAGAGTAATTTTGACAGAAAATGCAAGAAACCAGAAAATGCTGCTTATACATCAATATCATTGAATAAGCATCAACAAACCTCATGCAACAAGGATCAAACAAGTAGACATCATTAGTATAAGAGAAATGATAAAATAATAATGTAAGTATGGGGGCTTCTGCTTACATAATGTGTATGAAACTGAAGTTACACTGTCATTAGGAATGATGAATAATACAAATGATCTGAGATCATCCTGTGTGAAGACCCAACCTAATTATATCATTGCACTAAGATATGATAGATTGATGAACATAAGAAGGTGAGGTTGTTTGAAAACTGTGAAGAAATGTAGCATGTGATGAATAGGTTTCTTGCATTAACACCATCCCATTTTTATTTTTATTTGTAGGCAAGAACATTTATAACAAGTAGAAATCATTCATATAAGAGAAATGATAAAATAATAATGTAAGTATGGGGATTTCCGCTTACATAGTGTGTATGAAACTAAAGTTATGCTGTCACTAGAAATGATGAATAATACAAATGATCTGAGTTCATCTTGTGTGAAGACCCAACCTGATTGTATCATTGCACTAAGATATAATAGAATAAAAAGAATATTTTGGGAAATAGAATGAGAATCAAAAAAATGGAAGGGAAATAACAAAGTTACAAGGAAAATAAAGAGAATGAAGGATTTGAGAAGGGAAAGAGAAAAAGAGACAATTAAAAGAAAAGAGTAATATAATTAAAATAAAATTTGGAAAGTGCAGGTTTTTAGCTTTATTTTTATCTTTATTCTTTTTATAATTCTTTTTTTTCACTTTAGTTAAACAAGGAGTTTGGTGATTCTCTTTGTAATAGATTTTTTTTTTACTTTAGTTAAACAAGGAGATGGGTGATTCTCTTTGTATTAGATTTCTTTTTTTAGTTAAAAACAAGGAGATGGGTGATTCTCCTTGTATTAGATTTCTTATTTTTTATTTTATTTTTTTTTAGTTTTAGTTAAAGTTTAATCATTAAAAAATTAATAAACAAAGTAAATACATACTATATTTGCATAAGTATGAAAATAATTTTATTTTTAATAAAAATAATGAATCATTTAAATTACAAACTAAGAATTTTACAAAATAATTTGCTACTCTAATCTTAGTGTTTAAATAATTCTAGTATGAATATAAACTGAATAGAATAATAAATTTATAAATTTCTTAGATATCTAAAGAAAAATTAATAATGATAAACTTAATATCTCTTTTTTTTCAAAAACAAAACTGATCGGTAATTTTAAATGTTACCTTCGGGAATTTCTAACTTATCTTGATCTTCTGGATGAAGATTTGGATTGATATACATTTCTTCATCTATAATTTTAAAGTAAAATTATTATGTTGTTTAAGAATAAAATAAATAAAACTATATTTATGTTTCTTACCTTCGCTTGTAATATAAATTTGTATATCTAATAAATTTAATTAGATTAATATTAATTTATATATTTTTATTCTTATAAATTTAGAAATAATTTACCTTTACTTTCATTTTGCTTAATTTTTTTAGTCTTATTGTTTAAATCTTCTTTTTGATCATTCTCTATTTAAGATAACAAAATAGATGAACAAATATACAATTCCAAAAATTAAATAATAATATTAATATTACCGTTAGAAATACTTGAATAAATTCTTTTTGATTTATTCTTTTCTTCATTATTTTCTAATAATAAATTAAATTTAAATTAATAACCTTAAAATAAGATTTAATATACTTAAAATAAATAACATTTAATATCTTACCTTCAGCAAAATTTTTTGGTTTGGGAAAACTTTTAAAATAATAAATTTTACTAGAACCTGAATGATTTTCAATATTTTCATTTTGATTATATGATTTATTAAAATCATAAACTAAAAGATGATGTTATCAGGAATGTTTAAGTCATAAATTTTACAACGAAATAAGAATTTATATAATTATTATTAAATACCTTCTTGGTCTTCTGTCATTTCAAAAACAAAATAAATTTTTAAGTTATTGTTAAGTTTAATAAGATATAATGTCAAATAAAGTCTTACCTTCAGAAGCATTTTTTGGTTCAGGTAAATTTTTAAAATTATGAAATTTACTTTTAGAAAGTGAGTTGAATTGTGAATTATAATTAATTGTATTATTATTTGTTTGATTTTCATTATTTTCATTTTGATTATATAATTCATTAATTTCACCTATTTTACTAAAAAGTGCATTAATATGAGGTCTTTTTGTTGGATCTGCATCCCAACATTGTTTCATTAATTCTTTATATTCTAAAGGAGTTCCTAACACTATTCTTGGTCTCATTCCATTAAATATGTTCGTTGCAAGATCATAATTATGTTCATAATTAATAAATGGTGGTTGTCCAGATGAGATCTCCCACATAAGCATTGCAATACTATAAATATCAGACGCAAAAGTATATTTCTTTTTAGTAAGAATTTCAGGTGCTATATAAGCGAGATTTCCATAGATACTATTTAACGGTTTATCGGCAGGTCCACAAAATCCAAGATCACTAATATACCATTGATTAGTATATTTTGAATATAGTATATTTCCAGAATGCAAATTTCTATGAACTGCATTCTCTTTATGAATGTCAGAAAGTGCATCAATTATACATGAAACAATATTAATTCTTTCTTTCCAAGTTATTTGATTATGATTTTGTTGTAAATAATTTTTTAAATCTATATCCATTTTACTCATCACGAGCATAAAATTACCATTTGATAAGTCTTGTGTTAAACCATTAACTTGTACTAAAGTTGGCCATTTGCTACTTAAAGTTAAATGCGATTTTGTCTATAAAAGAAAAAAATCTATTTTAAAAATATATATATTATACCAATTCAAATACTTTTTAAATACATACCTCCTCAAACCAAGTTCCATTTGCACGTTCAACATTTCCCAATTTTTTAAGTATTACTTCATGTGTTCCAAGTCTCTTTAATTGTTTTTCTTTAGAATTCCACTCATTATAGCTTCCATCAATCCAATCCGCAGAATAAATTTCAGAGTAACAACCTCTAGTCAAATAATTAATATTTTGAAAATTCTCATACGGGACCCATTCAATTATTTTATATGGAATAAATGATTCCATTTGACATTTTTGTATTAAATTATCAATATCATTATTTTCAGATGTCCAATCTGAAAATTTTGTTTTTAAATAATTTCGAATACAAAATTCACAATATAATGTTGCTAAACATTCTTCTTGACAATTTTCACAAATTCTTTTTGTTCCTTTGTTATAACGAACTTTATTATAATCATAAACTTCGTTCAATAATCTTATTGTCTCTGATTTTTCATCTTTTGTAAGAGATTCATCAGCAAGAATTTTACTTTTATTTTTGTCGTTATGATTATAATCAATTAATGCACTGGATCTGTCAAATGCATCATTAACTAATTTTTGACGAATATCAGACATAGTATAAATTTAAAAAATATTTATTAGAAAAAAAAGAAATAAAGAATGCTTACGGTATTTAAACTCCGGAGATTAGCATGACGTAATGTTTCATTGTAGTACCTATGACGCAGTGTCATCACGTGACATAATATAATTCGCAAGCTCTTTAATTTAATGTTATTTTGAATTGTATTTAATCTAATTTATTTTACCTTGCTTTTACGATCATACGATCAATATTTATAAAAAGAAACTGCAATCACGTATTTTAAGTAATTCCTTCGAATTAAACAATTATAAACTATTTATTTACATTTTTAATTTATAGACTTAGTCGAAGCTAATAATTAATTATATTTAAAAAAATATATAAATATATATATAAAATAAAATATTTATTTACTATAATCAAAAATAAAGTTATGAACTATTTACTAAAAATTGATGACGAAAATAATATGTTAAGAAATTAAAACTAAAAATTTAAAAAAAGAATTAAAACAAGAATTAAAACAATTGGAATTTCACGTAATATCGTCAATTACAAAAATCTACCTAGTCATCCGATTTTAATTCCGGACTAATTCTTGAAATTTTTCCAAAGGTTTTTAATGTTGAAAGTTTTGGGCGACATTTCACGTTTGTTCATCAATTCTAAGAGATTTGGCATGTAAATTTTTGCAAATGATGAAAAATAATACTATTGAGAAAAAAATACAATTAGAATTACGAGTCATACAGTATATTAAAAAAAAAAAATATTGTAAATTTTTACTTACTTCAAATCCAGAATTATGAAGTTGACTAAAATTATGTGCCAATTCATGACAAAATATCATGAACCAATAGGTCATAGCATCAGTCGTTGGTTTAGTTCTACATTCTTGTTCGTGTAATCCAAGATAATACTTAAAGTTAAAAAATAACGATCCATCACGATTAAATGCAATAGAATTTGCATTTTTATCATAGAATACATGAATGGCTTTTGATGTGACTTCAAAAATATCAGCGAGATCTTTCAGAATATTTACGAATTGACACAATGATGCAGTACGAGAATGAGATAAGATTTCTGATTGATCAACGTCTTTAGGAACGTAGAGTTCAATCTTTTGTAAGGTCCCAACACATTGTAACGAATATCCTAAAATTAATAAATAAATTCAAATTAAAAACAAAAAAAAAATTATATAATAAATAACAAGATCATAAGTTAAAATCTTTATACCAGGTATAATGTCACAGTAATTAAATTTACTTTCGTTTATGATTTTGATATTATTAACAACTTTAGAACTAGAATTTTCTGAGTTCGAATAACGAGACCTTATATCATCTTGTAAAAAGTTTCGTAAATTTAGAGTATTTTCGGAAGTTATAGTAATTGGCTCTTCACTTGTAAAATCTTCGATATCTACATCTTCAACGTCGTCATATTGCAATGAAAAGTTATCTAATGTATTTTGTGATTGTTTATCATCTTTAATGAAAGAAAGTATAGGTAATTTAGGTTCTATTATTCCCATACTTTTTAAACTTGATAAAGGTGCGGTTAAAACCATGTTGAAAAAAGAAATGTCCTTCGAATTGTATGATTTGTAGATATTATTGACTACATGTCGTGAAATATCAATTAAATTTGAGGTAGGTGTCACATAAAGAATCCATGAATTCGTGCTTTCTTGAAAAATATTGGTAGTAATATCATTTTTTTTATTTTTAGTAACATTTTCTAACGTATAACTTGTTTCCATATATTCAATCTCTCTAACTTTTAATTTTTTAAGCCACTTTTCATCATTTCTAATCTCAGCTTCAGGATGGTGTAAATAGAATAAACCTGCCCTCTCTCTAATCATTTTTTGCAATTGTTGAGAATATTTAGTTTTCTGAATAGAACCATTTGGAACCACATTCTTTGTCACAGATTCATGTAACGATTTGCATCCAAGTTTCTAAATCAAAAAAAAAAAAAGATTTATCTAAATAATATTACATTATTGAAAGATACCTAATCCTAATAAACATACCTTATAAAAAGTTTCCAAATTTTTAGGAGCTATCAATGGATCAAAAATTTGTTGATACATTTTATCATCATTTATGTAAATTTCTTTTGCCGATGCCAAATAATAACTTTCTTCACCACCAAGACCCATTTGAATAGCTATTAAAATATTGACATCTTTCATTCGTCCAACTAAATCAGCATGAATTGATATAACTTTATCATAATCTTTAGCAATTTTTTTCAAAATGTCCAAATATTTTTGTACATCGTTTTTATATAATTTCCATAATTCTTGTGATGAGTCAACCAATAAATTGGCAAAATTTAATGGAGATGGTTCATTTTTAACACCACATTTCGTTAAAAATTTATTAGCTCTATTTCCAAAATCAACACATAAAAAGAAATTTCTCAGGCTAAAAAAAAAAATAAAAAAAATAAAAAGTAAAAATCAATAAACTTTAAAAAAAAATCAAAGTAAAAAATATATATATATATTATACCTTTTTTCTTCAAATTTAAAGAAACAACTAGTTGGTTTGGTAAGAATTATTTCATTAGATTGACTTTTTTGAACTGGAATAAATTCTAAATTAGCAAGTTTATCCCAATCATTATTTGCAAAGCTTTTATGTTGTGACTTTAAATATTCAAAAATTTTTTTTGCTTTATCTTCATCTTGTGGTGGATTCTGAATTAATCTAGTTAAGAGTGCAGTACCATTAGGATGTTGAAAAACACCTAATTTTCCCGCTTGAGAATGTAAATCTTCACGTAGAATTCGAAAATCCATTATCTTACATTTACCATTAGCATAGCATTCCCAAGGCGTTGAATAAGTATTGGAATTTGAACAAGGTAAAAATTCATAATTGATTAAAGTTGGTTGATATTGTACAGAATAATTTTTAAAATTATCAATAAAAAATTTGAGAGCTCTTTCACGAATTTCAGGACTGGTTGGAGGTGTTGCCAGTTGAAGAATTTTGTCGAGTGAAGGATATTCCTGTAGACCCAAACCGATTAAAAATCTTACTACAAAAATTTTTTTTCGATATATAAGTATTAATAATTTATAATTAACTTATTAAATAAGTCAAATAATAACGAAATATACCTTCTTTTGAGCCACTATACCATCTTCCTCTCCAATCAATTAAAGGTAAACCAAATTCGCGATATAATCTTATAGGTATATACAAATTACTGATAACATCACGCTGAATTTCTTTTGTTTGTAATAAATTTTCTCTAGGCCAGATGGGTTTTTGTTGTAATAACACCTTTTCATCATCTTTGAGATCACTTGATACTGAAGCAAGATATTCTATAACTTGCATATAATCACAATCTTCTTGACGAATAAGATGTTCAAAAATGATTTCTAATTCAACAATCTATAGAATCAAGAAATGAAGTTAATTATTTAAATATTCCAATAAAAATTATATGTATAATAATTATAAAAAGATCTTGTTACCTTTCGAACACCAAGGTGCTTCATTAAATTCTCAATATTCGAATTAAAATTTTGAAATTGTATCGTTGGTAAACTAGGAAATATATCAATATTTTCGAAATAAGATTCATTGGGAAATTTCATTCCAAATTCAGTTGGAATGCATCTTTTTTTAATGAATAACTCTCGAATCTTTTTTCTATCATCTTCCGAAGTATTATTATATAAACCCTTTGCCAAAACATGAAGGATTTTTTCTGCATACTTAAAGTCATCTTCCAATTCAGGTTGATTAACAATAAATTTTGCCCACTCAGCCAAAGGTAATTCAAACAATCCTAACTGATCTTTAAGCTCTTGTTCAGTAAAATATTGTGAAATAGCATATGGTAATACTTCAAATGGAATGTCTACATCTAAAGGAATTTTGTCTGGGTTCAAATAAAAACGAATTGTATTTAAAGCTTGACGACTTTCACCAATACGTGCATGTTGCATGAACTGTGGATCAGAAGCATTTCCTTTTGACTTATAAGAAATCCACCATTTCAAAAGTATAACCATTTCATCTTCAGAAAGTACTCGACTTTTCAATTCACATAGAACATCTTGTAAGGACAACTCCTTTATAAGTTGCGAATATTTGGCTTTCATGAAAAATTTATCGCATTGTTCTAACATAATTTTTGGAACAACTGGAACTGTTTTTATAAAACCTGCCATTTCTAAATTAGGTAAACGAACATCAGCAATTGGGAGAACACCGTTTGTTGACAAAATAAACAAGTCCTGTTTTAAGCAATTTAAAAATTGTTTTTCTGCTATTTCACTAACTTGCAAGGTCGGAGTACTTGGACTATATGTAAAATGTGCCAAAGCATGTGCTGCCCACTTCTCCAACCATTCACGATAAGGAAAGTTTTCAAAATCTGTCATTTGTAAATTTGGAATACGTTTCTTAGACATAAAGTGTAATACTCGCTTTTTAAACCATTCATAAAACGACTTTGGTTTGTGTGATAAATTATTTGCTGCTTGTTTTTCAAACCATTTGATTTCTTCATTGTCTTCAATATCGGCACCAAGAACATCATTATAAAACTGTGTCATTTGATTCATTGCATCTTCATATAAAATTCTGCTCAATGTTCCTGCTAAAGATAACATCTCATTATTATATTCAGCCAATGTTTTTTCTGCAAAATCAATTAACTCCCGTTCCATCTAAATAATATAAATATAAATAAATTAAGATATTATCATCGATTAATAAGGAATGGATCAAAATATACTTACAGTAGGAATTACGCGAGCTGCTAAATGAGAACAACATCCAGTTGTTTGATTAGTTGAGAATCCAATATATATTCTTCCTTGTTCCGGATATGAAAGTAAATTTTTAAAAACTGGAGAAAGATTCTTATTATAATCTTCAGGTGAATTAAGTTCATCAAATTCAGTAAAAATCATTTGAAGGGACGTTTCATCCGGTGGTTTCTTTTTAGTAATTCGTTCCATTTTTGCAGAAAATTCATTGCTGACTTTAACGTCCAAATTTCCATTTGCAACTCTAAATAATACAGATGCTTCTTCTGTTTGATATTTATTTAAATATAATTGTTTTGCGTTTGCATTTGTTGGTATTATTAATCTCTTAACATCTAGTTGGACATCTTTAACATCTACTGATGTAAGTCGAAACATCTTGTTCGGGGAATATGTGTCGAAATTAGACGTGATTTCAACCAATTTTGGCTCTTGAACTTTTTTTGATAGTTGTATTACCGATATATCATCAAGATATACAGATATTTCTTGAAGGTTTTCTGTAAACCCCTATAATTATCATTCATTTAATAAAAAAAATGCATTTAATAATAATTACTAATTACACATGATTAAAATTATTTAATTTAAAAACTTACTAATGAATTGGTCAAGAATTGTGCAAATTCCTCAAAGTTTGGTAACTAATTAAAGGAACACCAGATGTTATAAATATCATAAACTATACATATTGTTAAATTAAATGGGAATTTAATATTCACCTCCATAGGTTCTCTCGTGTCCATTAAAAAAGTTGTCCAACCTTTGTCTTCATCATCGGTTGGTCCCTGTTTCGTAAATAATTGGTTTCCTCGCCAATAGAAAGCCATTCCTTGTCCGCCAGAAGAAACACTATCAAATGATACATAAATGATTAATAGTACGCGTTGATCAAAAAAAAAAAAAAAAAAAAAATCATTGATTAAAACCTCCATAATAACTTACAATGGTTCTTCACATACTGAAAACAATGAATAAAATCCCACGCCAAAAGCTCCTATCTATTAATATTATAAAAGAAGGTTAGTGATAACGATGATAAACTAATTTAAAAAAACAATCGAATATAATCTTACTTTTTGTTCATCAGGATTCCCTTCAGCAATTTTCACTAATCGATCCCAATCTTCAAGTCTAAAAGCATATCCATTATTTTTGAATAAAATTCTTATAATTTTATTATCTTTGGTTTCAAATAAAATTTTGATACTTGATGATTCCGCATCATCTTTATATTTGTTTATAATAATAATTAATTAATCATCTAGATTATAATTCATAAGAAATGAAGACAAAAAAAAAAATTTTTTTACCAGAATTTTGCATTAATTCCCGGTATATTACAAATTGACAAGAGTACCTAAAAAAAAAATGAAAATTTTCTTTTAATTAAAGAAAATATTTAAACCCATCATACCATAAAAGATAACAACTTACCGAGCCAAAATCTTATCGATTAAATCTCTTTGATTGACTTCGACTCGTCCCTCGCCAGAATTAGAAAGAATTTGGCTTCTAAAAGTATCCAAAGACATTTAGGAATATTATTTAATAAATATCGTAAATGAATATAAAAAATAGGAAATAGGATTCTTTCCCAAAATATCTGAACTGATTGATTATTTATTTCTTATCGGATATCATTATTATTCTTCAAATAGTGATAAAATAAATCCGGTTCAAACCGGTTTATGCAGATATAATGATCATTATCGTTTATCCTTTAATAAGAAAAATAATAACAGATAACCGTTAATAAGGAACTAATCCTAATGGATAATGACATGACTATACTGCGTCACAAAATAAGTAATACGAATAAGGGAATATAATAAAAACGGTCTTTATTCTGAAGCATAAATGAAAAAAAAAATAAAACATTCCTGATAGAATTCTGATGGACTATTTATAAATTATGATATAATGATCTACTTGTGTAATTATATTTTTAGACGCACTTTGTTTACAATATTCGTTCTACCTGCCGAAATAAGTAATTTGTCAACACATCAATCTTTCGTGCATGAATAATTGTTCGCTTTTTTTGTTTAAAACAAATCATTTATCCATGAAAGTAATATTCATTTACAAGATATTTACAGTAAATTCTTTATAAATCTTAAAAATACATTTGTACAGTACGATCATTATTTAATTATTTAAATAATCAAATCAAATTATTTTCACCAATATTTGCCCAATCGTTAAAATAATTAAATATATCAGCTCGATTATTATTACAGTGCATAAATCGCATTTGACCAGCATCATACCTTATTTTGATCTCATAGTTCCTTTACGCATCATGCATATTACGCATCAATTTTAGTGCGCATAGGACAAAGTAATTTTTTATATTTTCACACGTGCATGTGGTCAGATCATTTATAATGTTTGCTGGCGAAACTGCTTTGTACGTTTCGCCTTTTATGGTAAAATTCCGAAACTTGGCCCATACTTCTGAAACTTGCCCAAACTTCCGTAACCTCCGAAACTCAGTTTTAAATTATTTAATTTCTTGCCCAAACCTAATTTTAATTTTTTATATAAAATTATGATGTATTAAACAAAAAAGAATTTATTATTTATTTTTTTTTTTTATTTATTACTTTACAATACTATTACTATACATTATTATAAATTTATATTGCATCATCAATTTATATCGCTTCAGTTTTCTGGTCCAGCAACATTCTGAATATTAACATAATCTTCTTCCATACTATTGTTGCTGTCCTCAATAATATGTCGATTATACAAACTAACAAACTAACGGAAAAATTTTATCACGTGTCACAGGAAATTATTTTTATAAAGACGTACTAATTATAATTTTTCTAAAAATTTCCGTTATATAACTAAGAATGATGGTCGCATATCGATCATGTGATCAAATATTGACGAATATTCGCAGTATATTCAGCCCGCACTGACGATTTCGGCCTGCATTAGGTTTGATTACTCGATCACTGATCTACAGATTTTTCAAATAGTAAGTTGACTGAATAATCTTAGTTTTGCCAATATTCACAATCACACGTATGTATATAACTAATACTTAAAAAAATTTTTATGAAAGTTTTATCATACACGTGATGACTGCATATCAAATTCACATGAAGATTAATTGTAAAAGCACACCCATATCTGTGCATATCTACATGTGATCATAGGATAGTATAATTACGCCTTCCTTAATATATATTTAAATATTCACTAATATTAATAAAAGTCACGCCAAAAAAAAAATAAATAGGTAATGCTGTTCGAGCTTACGAAATAAATATTTATTGAAATAAAAAAAATGAAGCTATTATATGTAATAAATGAGATAAAAAGTTTCGAACCAACACCACGATGTTAATAATAAGTGTTAATGTGATGTTTAAAGCACGTCAAGTGTTAGATTTGTGAGTGAAATTCTCGATAAATAAATGACTAAAAAAAATCATGTAGAAAATTATTTATCATCATGGGAATAAAAAGTTAGCACATCATGCGAATCATACTATTAATATACGGTTATTTAGCACTCCAGATTTACTTTTTAAATGGTTTCCTTGAATTTTTTCATATGCATATGCGGCAGTAATATTTTCATCTGCGTGACCGTGCAGTAACCGTCACTAGCGTTACGTGTGTAACGTTTATTATGTCATAGTACATTTTTTTATATAACCTATTCGTCACAGAGTTATTTGTCGCCGATACCATAAAAAGTGTATTTTTTCATACTTACAGTTCGTGTAAATCCTATTTCATTGTTATTAATCCAATCTAACTTGATTGGGTTTCTTTAAATATTCATAATACGACAAAAAATATTTTTTAAATTGATAAACTATTTACCTAAAAAAAAAGGCTAAGAATGCCAAATTCTACTAACACTAATAATTCAAATGATGATATTTATTGGTTAAAACAATTAGCGGAAATTGGTGATAGCAATGCAATAAATAGTTTACCAATATGTTATATAAATGGTTTTGGAACAGAAAAGAATTTAGTAAAAGCCTTTTATTGGTATCAAAAAGCAGCAAAAAATGG
>QKYT01000730.1:18109-36310 GCA_003550305.1 Glomus cerebriforme
TGCAATGAATAATTTAGCCAGATTCCATGAAAAAGGTTTTGGGACGAAAAAGAATTTAGAAAAAGCATTTTATTGGTATCAAAAAGCAGCAGGAAATGATGATAAAGATGCAATNAATAATTTAGCCAGATGCTATTACAATGGTTTTGGAATNGAAAAGAATTTAGAAAAAGCTTTTTATTGGTATCAAAAAGCAGTAGAAAATGGTAATAAAAATGCAATGAATAATTTAGCCTTACAATATGAAAATGGTCTTGGAATAGAAAAAAATTTGGAGAAAGCATTTTATTGGTATCAAAAAGCAGCAGAAAATTGTAATAAAGCTGCAATGAATAATTTAGCCAGATTCTATGAAAATGGTGAAGGAACAGAAAAGAATTTAGAAAAAGCCTTTTATTGGTATCAAAAAGCAGCAGTAAATGGTTATGAAGTTGCAATGAATAATTTAGCTGGATGCTATTACAATGATTTTGGAACAGAAAGGAATTCAGAAAAGGCCTTCCATTGGTATCAAAAATCAGTAGAAAATGGTAATAAGGATGCAATGAATAATTTAGCCAAATGTTATAAAAAAGGTTTTGGAACAGAAAAGAATTTAGAAAGAGCTTTTTATTGGTATCAAAAGGCGGCAGAAAATGATGACAAAAATGCAATGAATAATTTAGCCAGACTCCATGAAAAAGGTTTTGGGACGAAAAAAAATTTAGAAAAAGCATTTTATTGGTATCAAAAAGCAGCAGAAAATAGTAATGAAACTGCAATGTATAATTTAGCCATATGCTACAAAAATGGTTTTGGAACAGAAAAGAATTTAGAAAGAGCTTTTTATTGGTATCAAAAAGCAGCAGAAAATGATGATAAAGATGCAATGAATAATTTAGCCAGATGCTATTACAATGGTTTTGGGATAGAAAAGAATTTAGAAAAAGCATTTTATTGGTATCAAAAAACAGTAGAAAATGGTGATAAAAATGCAATGAATAATTTAGCCTTACAATATGAAAATGGTCTTGGGACAAAAAAGAATTTAGAAAAAGTCTTTTATTGGTATCAAAAAGCAGCAGAAAATGATGATAAAAATGCAATGAATAATTTAGTCAGATTTCATGAAAAAGGTTTTGGGATGAAAAGGAGTTTAGAAAAAGCCTTTTATTGGTATCAAAAAGAAGCAGAAAATAATGATAAAGATGCAATGTATAATTTAGCCAGATTCTATGAAAAAGGTTTTGGGACAAAAAAGGATTTAGAAAAAGCCTTTTATTGGTATCAAAAAGCAGCAGGAAATGATGATAAAGATGCAATGTATAATTTAGCCAGATGCTATGAAAAAAGTTTTGGGACAAAAAAGAATTTAGAAAAAGCATTTTATTGGTATCAAAAAGCAGCAAGAAATGATGATAAAGATGCAATGAATAATTTAGCCTTACAATATGAAAATGGTCTTGGAACAGAAAAAAATTTAGAGAAAGCCTTTTATTGGTATCAAAAAGCAGCAGAAAATTGTAATGAAGCTGCAATGTATAATTTAGCCGGATGCTACAAAAATGGTCTTGGAACAGAAAAGAATTTAAAAAAAGCCTTTTATTGGTATCAAAANGCAGCAGAAANTGATNATAAAGATGCAATGAATAATTTAGCCAGATTCTATGAAAATGGTTTTGGAACAGAAAAGAATTTAGAAAAAGCCTTTTATTGGTATCATAAAGCAGCAGTAAATGGTTATGATGTTGCAATGAATAATTTAGCTGTATGCTACAAAAGTGGAGTAGGAACAGAAAAGAATTTAAAAAAAGCCTTTTATTGGTATCAAAAAGCGGCAGAAAATAATGATAAAGATGCAATGAATAATTTGGCCTTTTGCTATGAAAATGGTGAAGGAACAGAAAAAAATTTAAGAAAAGCCCTTTATTGGTATCAAAAAGCAGCAGAAAATGATGATAAAAATGCAATGAATAGATTAGCAGTACGTTATGAAAAAGGCTTTGGAACAGAAAAGAATTTGGAGAAAGCCTTTTACTGGTATCAAAAATCAGCAGAAAATGGTAATGAAGCTGCAATGAATAATTTAGCCAGATGTTACAAAAATGGTTTTGGAACAGAAAAAAATTTAGAAAAAGCCTTTTGTTTTTATCAAAATGCAGCAGAAAATGATGATAAAGATGCAATGAATAATTTAGCCATATGTTACAAAAATGGAGAAGGAACAGAAAAGAATTTAGAAAAAGCCTTTTATTGGTATCAAAAAGCAGCAGAAAATAGTAAAATGACTTCTGAAGGTTCTAATAAATGTGAATTATGTAAAGAATGTAAACAATCATATGTTGATTACAATTGGTGTCAGCAATGTAATGCTAAACGTTTTCAACAAAATTTTTCAAATTGGACTAGCAAAAATGAGTCTATTGATAAGTTTATTCAAGAAGCGCAATTAAATGCTAAAAATAGTTATGAAGTTTTAGAATGGATACCTTATAATAGTTTAAAGAATATTAATTACTATGATAAAGGAGGATTTAGTGAAATTTATAAGGCTATCTGGTTAGATGGGCCTATTTATAGTTGGAATGTTAATAAACAACAATGGAATAGATGGAATTCTCAAATAGGTTATGAGGTTATCCTTAAAAATCTTAATAATTCATCAAGTCTAAATAACAAATTTTTAAGTGAGGTAAAAATATTATATAATTTGATTTATTTATTTTATTTCTATTTTTATTAAAAATTAATAATTTTAATTTTTGTATAGTGGAAATATCATTATAATTGCCAGAAAAAATCATTTTCAAAATTCATTCAATTCTTTGGAATTACNCAGGATCCAGATACTTTAAATTACATGATAGTAATGAGTTATGCAAAAGAAGGAAGTTTAAGAAAATGCTTATCTAATTTAGTTAAATTTAAATGGCAATACAAATTACAATTATTAAAAAATATTGTTTCAGGACTCAAAACAATACATGAATCAAATCTTGTTCATTGTGATCTTCATGATGGTAATATTTTATTATCAGATAATTATGAAACATATATTATTGATCTAGGATTATGTAAATCTATAAATGATTCACAAAATTCTATTAATAGAATTTATGGGGTATTGCCTTATATGGCACCTGAAGTATTAAGAAATAAACCTTATACTTCAGCAAGTGATATCTATAGTTTTTCAATGATAATGTGGGAATTTACATCAGGTATTCCTCCATATAATAATAAAGCACATAATCATCAACTTAGTTTAAGTATTTGTAAAGGAGAACGTCCTGAAATTATAAAAAATACCCCGAAATGTTATATAGAATTGATGAAAAAATGCTGGGATTCAGATCCTTTTAAAAGACCAACTATTGTAGATCTCGAAATTATTATATCTCAATGGCTTAGATGTGTTAATAAATTTTATAAATTAAATGATAAAATAGAAAATTATACTATTGAAATTAGTGATATTGATAACCAATCTAGAAGTGATATGTATGAATTTGTAGAAGCAAATAACGCTTTAACACAAGAACAAATTGATACTTCTATTATACAATTTCACCCACAAACATACTATACAAGTCGCTTACTTACTGAAATTTTAGATCAAGAAAACTCTGAATGTTTGGATTGTAAAATTGAAAATTAAAAATTCTATTATGTATTAGAAGTATTATTAATTTTGTTTGATTTTATCATATTTTCATATATAACATTACAAAATGTCTAGGAATTAGATCTTTTTTACATTATTAAGACAATATAGGCTCATAATTTGATATTAATTAACTAAAAAAAAATAATCCCAGATTACACTTTTATATATGTCACTAGAATTATTCTTCTATTATTAAATTACCTAGAATTATGATTGATTTTTTTTTGTGAAATCTTTTAGAATAAGGTTTATAAGTTTGAAGTGTTGTATATAAAATAAATAATAAATTTCTACTGATATAATCGGAGACAGGATATTTTTTTAAAATTCTAAAAATGTAAAATGCATGACATAACTTATCAGGCTTAATTTATTATTGTGTCATCATTAATTTTGACTCATTCTTATAATTATTAAAAATTTACAAAGTCGTGTCATGAGAATTTATTATGTAACCACAATTTATTAATACTCATTATGCAATGTAATACAATGTAAAAAATAAGAAATTATGATCTAATATGCAACGCGTAAAAATAATAAAAATACATAATAAGTTCTCATGATACATTCTTTGTAAATTTTACAAAATGTAAAAAAAAAATTATAAATACCTACTATTTTTTAAAAAATTTTTTTTACTGAATTTTCCCTTTCTCTTTTTAATTTCATTTTTTTCTCTATAACCCCTAAAAATAAACTACTCCTTTAAACTCCTTCTTTTATCTTTCCTTATACTGTATATAGGGGTCTTCCTCGTATCAGGCAAGGAAGGTCCAGTCAGGTAATCGAGTATCTCAGTATCTCTTATCTGGCTGGTTTGATTTTTTTTAAAATTCCTTTAAACTTCCTCTTCTCTTCCTTATACTGTATATAGAAGTCTTCTTCGTATCAGGCAAGGAAAGACNGGTCAGATAGTTGAATATATCCTATCTGCGGTTTGGTTTAGATTAGAATTCCCTTTTTCATTTCCTTGTATTTATATTTATGAAGCAATGTTGAAGATTATGATAGGGAGATATCAACAAATAGCAAGAAGATAAAAGAAAAAAAAGTACCATTTCAAGATAAAATAAGAAACACACAAGAAAGATAGCTGGGTGAAAGAGAATGGATATCTCAAGTATTGAAAATGGCGCAGAATTGCTGGATCTTGGAGACGTTCTGATTCTTCACTATTGGAAGTGAGAGGAGAAATATTTAAGATAATTAACCCATTTTAGCATTTGAATCGTGAAATTAAAAACTTAAAAACAACTAAAAAAGATAAGAATAAAAAAATAATGGATAAATATGGGTAAAGAAATAATACAACAAAGAAATAATCGAAGATGAGCTCGAAATAGCAGAGAAGATCCAGTAAGAGAAAGGTGTAATGAAAGAAAATGAAAGGAAAAAATAGATGACAAGTTAAAAGGAATATTAAGCAAAAGATATCTGGTGAATAATTAAAAGGACAACAAGAAATATAACAAATTGGACTCTAAAAGAATAATAAAAGAAACGGGATGCCAATAATAATAGACAAAAAGAAATCCAAAATAAAGGCAAAGTTAAACTGAAGAAGGAACAAGATTGAAAGAATAATTCAAAGAAAAAATACATATAAACAAAGATATATTGGCTTAAAAAATGATGCCAGTCACTTAATTGTTGGAAAAAGTTGGGAATAAAAGATGTAATAAGGCAGTAGAAATAGAAAGGAATTATAAGAATAAAATAATCAATAATAATAGAAATAAAATAGTAAGGATAATAAAGGAATACAAGAAAAAATATAACAAATGGTACAAATAGAGTAGTAATATTATATTTTTTTATTTAAATGTATCAAAGAATATTTTTTTTAACAAATAAAATGATTTTTTAAATTTTGTGAAAAGTTATTCCTTAACACTGAATAATATTATTTTAATTTATTTGAATTAAACATTTCATTAAAAAAATCCATTTTTAACCGACTGACAAATAAAATTGCCTGTTTGAAATTAAATCCGGCGCAAAAAAAATAAAATAAAATAAAAAAATAAAAATAAAATGAAGTTGACAAATGTTTTCTTCTTACATATTTAGATGATAAATTTAAACTATAAAATATTTGTTAAATGTCATCGCAATAAACAGTATATTTATCCAGCATTAGGATGGAATTTCGGGCAGAATTAAAAATGTAATTGAAACTCTGCCCAAAATAGTCCCAAAATCCTATCTAATGCCGTTGTGATGATGATCACCTATATTTAGCAATTTTCCAAAACGATAAAATATGTTCCTGATTAATAAATTTTAATGTAATTAATTAAATATTTCTTAACAGAATTAAGAATTTAAATTTTAATTTAGCAATTAAGTGAAACACAACGACTCGTCAAAATTCTTTTATTGTAAGTTTTAAAGAATAAAATTAATATGCAACAATGGTAAAATTTATTTGTTGTATTTTATTACTTTTTCAGATTAAATTAATGACAGGATCGATCAAAAATAAATATTTAAAGATTTTGGTTTCAGTTGTTAACTTGTTTAATAATTCAATAGTGGTGCTGTTATATCAAATGATACCATCATTATACTATTATTAATAAAGTAATTACTTTTACTTTAAAATGATAAAATTACTAGTTACATTAGTAAAAAAGTATCAATAAAATAAATAAAATATCAGACAGTATATTCTTTTAACATTTGATTATTTTTTCCTCAAACTTAAAATGCTAAAAAAGCTACTTTTGACTATATTCACCCTACTCTTCGTAAGCCAATTAATGTGCAAAAAAAAAGCAAAAGACTACTGCTGTAACATTACGAGAAAGACCTTTTTCATCTATATCAAATATAGACTTCCACTACTTCTAATATTGAAATCAAGAAGAAACTTCCTTAAATTATATATTTTCACTTAGCAAAATTTTACAACCTACATTACAACCCATAATATGTAATAACTTCAGTACTTTTATGAAAAATATGAATAATAATGTATGAAAGTTTCTTAAAATATTTTTTTTTAAAAAAACTTTTTTTTAGGATTAGATTCTCTCTTTGGGATAGACTAGTGATTTAATAATTACTTTATCGTCATGGACCATTCCTTTTACATTTTTTGATTGTTCAAAACAAACTTTTACAAAATTACAAAATAAAAAAAAATTTATAAAATGCTGCAGAACACAATATCTTTAATCAAATCAGTTATCGGTATGTCCTTCAATTTCTTATTTAAACAAAACAACAAAATTTTATTTATATAAAAAATGTAAAAAAATAATATTTATATAATTTTATACAAATTAGTAAGATAATATCCTACGTGCGTCTTTTTTAAATATATGTATATTAATTTTTTTTAATAAAAATTTTTTTTTTTTTTTTTTTTTTTACGAGAAAATTCTTTAACTCTTTAGCAGTTTAACTCTTTTACAATGTGCTTAGTAGAAAGAAAAAGTCTAGAGGTAGGAATTAATATTTCAAAGCTGTATTCATATAAACAACAATCTTTATTTATATTTCAAATAAAAATATGAAGAAAAAACTGAATAGTGCGGAAACTCACAACACCTTAATAAAACTCAGAAATAAAGGACTTCTAGAAGGATTGTAAGATTCACCAAAAAATTTTATAATTGGTATAACTAATATATACTAACTAAATCATTCAATTTTTGTCAATTAGGGCCATTTGGGTAACCTTGGTGTCATAGATGACAAATATGATATTGCAGCTTCAACTGCTTGTCCTAAATTGAATAAGTTCGTAACTGAAGATATTGATGCAGCGAAGAGATGTGTTGACTATATTAGGGAAAGTTCTCTGGGTTGCATGAGGATTATGGTTATGAAAACATAAAATTTGATTGCGACCAATACAAACACCCGAGAATATTTTGTCTTTTCGATCTTGTTAAACCAAAAGAAGATATCAATTTGCACGATATTTTATAGTGTATATTAAAATATATTAGTAGCCAATGATCTCCAACAAGCCACTAAAATCGCGCATGGTGAAGGTGGTGAAGGTAGATGGTGCATAGTAACTTTAGATGGCGAATTGATTAAAAAATCTGGTCATATAAGCAGATGCGAAGTACAGAAAGTCGCTATGATTTTAAAATTGTGATACCCAAAACAGTAGGAAGGTTGGAACAAGATGGAAAAGGTACGGAAATATTTACATGTTAATTTTATGATTCTAGCTTGAATGGTTATAAAGTTATGGAGCGTTTTATTTTTTACTTTCAAAGAGTAAGTTGAAGAAGTTTAACGAATATTCAAATATTGAAATTATTGTCATGATATTAGCTTTAAAAAAAAACTAAAAATTTTAGCTTTTTTGAAAAATTAGAGTATAGGATTTGTATTAAATCTAGCAAGTATATTTTTATCCTAATATTACACAAATAGATTATATTATGATGATACGCATGTTATATGTATTTAAAACAAATCAAAAAATCAAAGTACAAACTCAAAATACTTATTATTAACAGTTAATCTGATATTAAGTTCGAAGGTATAGAATGAAATTAAAGGGTCTGTTATTGATATGTTATTTCTGAGATCGAGGTGGATATTTCTAAATTATTCCAAGTGGACACCCGGTAAGGGAACATAAGCTTGACCAGGTGCAAAAATGTTTTCATCTAGTGCAAGGAATAATGTTGGTAACATTAAGCCCTGCATTTACATATAGGCGGATATCCATAGCACTATATCATTTGACGTGATATTTGAGAAATTGTATTATTACGCATGTGATTACCCCGTGTTAAACACATCAAAATAATCGCAACACGTCCCCATTCTCTTTCTAAAGTTAATCATATTCCGATCATATTCTTAATCTCAAAGTTGTTTCCGTTTTGAGCATACTTCAAAAAGGAAGGTGAAAATACTTTTAAATGGAAGTAAAGAATTTATTAAACTGACTAAGTAATAAATTAAAATTTTTAACTATAGGATGTAAAAATAAAATGCTTTTTCAGGAAATTATTGGATCACAGATGATTATGCTGCGAATTCCTGATGTACTTTTTCAATGCCTATTTTATGACGCAAATATTACACAAACATTGATAATTGCAGAAATGAAAAGACTTACAAGAGGACAAAATATTGAGCACCTCTGGCGTGAATCTTATCATCTCTATAAAATAATGCGTCAAAAATCCATAAAAGATGAGGAAATTGACCAATTTGAAGCTGATGCAAAACAATGGATTCGTGATTTTTGTCGTCTTACTATTGGTAATTTAAATAGTACCAATCAACAAGAAGGAATGTACTGTATCTGCGCACAGATGTTACTCCACACATGCTTGTACTTGCTCAGCATGTACCTCAATTTATGTGATATCTAAACAAAAAGGAGTGTATTGTGGCACTTTTCAACATCAAGTATAGTAAAGAAAAATCAACAACAGGTAATTAATTTGTGATATTTATTTAACAATTATTTGATTAACCTATTAATTATCATACTTTTATTTTAGATACGATTATTTTTTGGAGGACCTATCAGATACATAACACTCCAATTAAATATACACGAAAAACAATGGAAATTAAAACCTAGAATATAAAAACATGTATTTCTTCTTATTATTGGTGTGGTCATAAATTTTTAGGTGCGAAATGATGATAAAATATATGGTGACATCGTGAACTTTCGTGTAAATACTCTAATTTTTTATTGTAACTGAAAATAATTAATGTAAATTTAGATTTATTTATAAAGTCTTTTTTTTTATTTTTATCAGTTTATATTTCTTTGTCAACCAAAAAATAATCTTGCTTTATTCATACAATTTCAATTAAATATATTCATAATTAAAATTTTGTAGCAATAATTTTTTTGCTTGAGATAATCTCCTCTATAATTTACATTTCTAGTTACTATACATAGACAAAGAGATTTTTCAATTACTTTCTATAAAATCTCTTATATCAATATTAAATTCAAAGCACAACGTACTGGATATTAGAATCTTTGTACAAACGTTCCAACAAAAAGTAACATTATAGGTTTGTTGCGCATTCTGCACTAAAACATATGCACATGTTCCTGTCCGCTGCATTTTGCTACTCCCAGATTTTATTATCAAAAAGAATATCTAATTGTTTATATCCTTGACCACTTCAAATCTACAAGTATACATTTATAATATTGAAAAGTTGATAGAATAAAATAATAAAAAGTGTCCTTCAGAAAAGGGCTCCATTTTAAAGTTTTTACTCGATGTTCACTTCTATGAAATTGTAAGCGTGCCTTTAATTGCATTATGAAAGAATGTTTAAAGTGATGAATATCATATAAAGATGGAGAAGTTAAACAACGTGAGTGAGATATTATTTTATTATTTGGGTGAACGGATAAAAGTTAGTTAAATATATGATATTCAATTATTTATTACATCAAAATGATTTGTGATTTCAACTTTATACGATATTATTAATAAAGTAAAAGAAATTTCTAATATTATATCATTCCAAGCAACACTAAACAATGAGTGAACTATCCCTCTCCCCTCCATTCTCTGTAAAGAATGGTGAAAGTAAGGTATAACCTTGTTTCTTCAGATTCGTCTTATGTTGATATAGCAAATATGACACTTTGCTCATTCTCATTTATCTTTTCTGATATGGATTATTCACGACCGAATCGATCTACGAAATAATATTTATCATGTAATTAATTTATATTAATTATTTTAATAAAATAAATAAAATAAAATAAAAAGTTTATTTTATTGTTTTTCTTTTTGTTTTAATGATTTTTTATTAAAAATTTTTTTTCACAATTATTAATTGTTCTTTGGTTATTCTAAAATTACTTTCAGTTTAATTAAATGTCTTTAATCTATTCTATTTCAACTGATCTAAATTAATTTTATTATTGTTTTATCCGAATTTCCAACATTCTCATTTTGTTATATTTTTCTATTCGTAACTTATCATATCATTGTTCCAAATTAGTTTTCATACACTATGTTTCAATTGACATTATAGAACTTGTTAACTTCAAATTATCCTCCCATTTTATTTCTTGGCTATACTGTTCCTTTTTTTCAAGTCCATTTTTTGTATTCAATTATTGTATTCGTTATTATCTCATTAATTCTCGCTTTTTTTTCCGCACTTCACAAGTGATCCACAATTGCCCACATTATAATTTTTATACACCTTTCCTCAAATTGTTCTTTCCATTTTTTTCATATGTTTATGTTTTAGCCTTCTCCTTATTCATTTTAATTGGAGTTTCCATTCTTAATGATTTCTTTAGTCTTCATCAATTCTTTATTCATCCATTTATTTAATTTTAGTAGTTGCTTTCTTGTTGTCGCACAGATTGTATATTTATATTATCTGTAGGTTCTTTTGTTTTTACTGTTTAAAAGGTCTAATGTGACCACTGCACTTTCTTTTTTTCTGCTTTATGTGAGTTATTTCCTATTTTCTGTTAATAAAACTGTTTCTTACTTTGATTTTCCATCATTACATTATAACAGTTTCGTTTTGCCAATTCCATAATATCCCATCGTTTATCTTTAATTATCTTCTTTTTAGGAAAAGTGGATTCAGGTTTTAGTGTTTCTTTGGTATTTCAACTGGTAACTTGTACGACTTTAGGCTTTTTAGTATACTTAGAGCTACTGACTTACTGAATTTTTTGAAATGAGTAAAGAGAGTAAAGAGGGAAGTTCTAATCTAAACCAACCAGCCAGTTAGGAGATACTCAACTATCTGACTGGTTTTCCTTGCCTGATACGAGGAAGACCTCTATATACAGTATAAGGAAGATAAGAGGGAGTTTAAGGGTAGTTTTTAAAAGGATTAAAGAGAGAAAATAATATAATCAGAAATATGTATTAAAAAAAGTATGAAAAATAATAAGGAATATTGAAAAAAAGGTGGTATTTATATAATCAAAAATATTAATAATACATATATAAAATAAGTCAAAATTAATAATTATACAATAATAAACACGATGACTCATTCCATCAATTTCTTAAAAAAAAATATTTTGTAATTTATTACATAATGTTTTTAATGTTTTTTATTTGTTCATGTGTAAAATTTCTATAATTTGGTAATGATTTTCTCCTTGTATCCAAATGAGTCAAATCCATAACAGATAACTAAATTCATCAATGTTTTTACTCATATTACAATATCATTACAAATGTTAAAAATTGAAAGTAAAGTGATAGGATAATAAAAATATATTATTCAATCAAAATCATCTATAAATCAAATGAGCCAAAAAAATCTTGACATCATCTCATTAAATATGTAATATCAAAAAAATTGGATTTTATAAAAAAAAATATAGATTGAAATTATATTAAATAAAAATTTCGCTAATTTGTCTATTTTTGACCTTTACAAATTTTAGCATGTGATATATAATACGTCCATAATCTAAATTTCCATTTTGGTTAAATTTTCTAAAATACTTTCTTATTAATTCCATTCATAATAACTATTCATTAGGAATATTAAATTGAAATAGTAAATTATATTTGCCTGGGATATCATAAGCTGGAAGATTTTATAATCTAAAAGCCTATTCTTGAGAATATGTAGTATATGAGAGAGTATCAGTAGATATTGTTGTTAAAAAAAGATAACTTTTTATTAATTTCATTACTTTAGCATGTTTATAAATTACTGAATCTTCATAAAAATGGTCATATGAATTTATTAATAATTTCCTTATTTTTTCTGCATTAGGACGATATTGATTAATATTTGAGATATACAGGTCGATATAATCCAAAAACAATAAAAATCGTTATAAATTAATCCTTTAATATGAGAACATATGCAATAATCAGTAAAATTTTCAATTTATCTTTCCAATTCTATGAATTAAACCTATAATTTAAGTGTTGTCTTAATAATTTTCTAAAAATATTTTAAATTTTGTATGATCATTCTAATATCTTTCACAACCAATCATTTTGACTTAATCCTTTTTATAATTTTTGTAGGTTAAAAAATTAAAATGCTTATCATTATGTTGAGCTACAGAATTGATATACTGTGACTTTAATTGTGATTGAATCTTCAGAAAAGCAATTAAAACCATGCGAAATTATAAAATTTGATTGAAAAAAATTGAAAAATTGGTGGCCAGGTTTGCAAGAAATTTCTCCTAGTCCATTTTTAGATTATTGAATGTAGTGCCATGTTGCAGTTGCACCAATTCATTATATAAAAGATTGATCATTCAGTATTAATTCGTTAAATTATTTAAATTATTTATAAAAAAATGGTTGATAATAAAATTATCACAAATTTACTTGAAATTTTAAATGATGAAGAATATTATGATATTACAATTGAAGTTGGTAATTACCCTTATGTAAATGTATTTCGTGCTCATATGGTTATTTTACATTATCATTCTCCTTATTTGCAAAGAATTTTATCGAAATAAAAAGAAAAATGTTGGAACTATGACACATATTAAATTACCAAATATTTCACCCAAAATTTTTCAAATAATCTTAAGAAAGAATAAAATTGTTATTTTTTAATAAAATTTTTTATTCATTTTTAATTTAAATATTTTATTTTAGATATATTTATAGTGAAAACTTTTTTTGGAGGAATTGGGATACTTCAGATATGATTAAAGTACTATTTGCAGCCAATAATAAACTTCATCTTCAAAGAATTAATCATATATTTACAATCCTTTCTGATAAAAAACAAAACAAATTGGATGGAACAAAATTTTCATTTGGTATATCAAGCAAGCTTTGAAAATGATTATTTTTCGGAACTTCAAAAATATTGTAATGATTTAATTTCCAGTGAGTCAGATAAGATATTCAATTCACTAAATTTCTCTTCAATTCCAGAAAAACTTTTGATTTCAATTGTCCAAAATGATAATCTTCAATAAATGAGTGATATTCAAGTTTGGGAACACGTAGGATTTGCTCAAAATTTAGAACTTCCTTTTGATATAATAGACTATCCTAAAGATGATTTTAATATTTTAAAAAATACATTACAACAATGTATTCCATTTGTTAAATTTGGAAATTTCACTTCTAAAGAATTTTTGGATAAAGTATTACCTTATGAACAAATTTTGCCAAAGGAATTATATAAAAATTTATTAAAAGCTTAAGTCTTTTGGATCCTAATAGCAAGTTGGATGATGAATCAAAATCTCGTATTACCAAAAAAATTAATTTAAGCACTGTTAATTCAAAAATTATTACACATCAACATGCTGAATTAATCTTAATGATTTAAAAATTGCTGATAGATATGAATTCAAATTATTATTTTGTGGATCTCGTGATGGGTTAACATAACATATAGTAGATTTCATGAAATTTGTGATAATCAATCTCGTACAGTAATAATCGTTAAAGTGAAAACAGTAACGAAATTCTTGAAGGATATAATCCACTTGAATGGAACATGATAGTGGTCATAGTTCTACTAAAGATAGTTTTATATTCTCTTTTAATAATAATGATACAGTTGAAACATGTGCTTCTTCAGGGATTATGTCCCATGATTACAAATTTTTTTTTTGTTACGTAAACGGATTGATTTTTTAAGATAAATAATTTTGTATTTTCATATGGCATTTATAATTAGTTAATTTTATGTTAATTAATTATTTTTAAAAATAATTTATGATCAATAATGCGAATTCTTTTTAATAAATAAATTTTTTTGCTAATAATAATTATATTAACCTTAGCAAGTTTAATAAATTTCAAATTCAATGACTTCAGTATAAAACGTAGCTTCTTTAATAAACTTTAATAAATTACGACTAGGATATTTTAAAACTTTTAAATAATCAACCTTAGACCGTGATTGTAAAAATAATGAGCCAATTAAATTGTATTATGCTGGCATGGACTAAAATTATAATAACATAAAAGTTTACAGTTTTTATTTATCAAATAATTCGAGCAATACTGAGATGAAAAACAAATGGTAGTTTAAAATGACCATTTTTTTTGTTGCCTTTAGAACATAAATATCTTCAAAGAAAAATGACTGTTATTATGTTTCTTATTAAGTTTATTGTTCCTAAAGTTGAAAATAAATTTTAGATTTGATATACGAATTAAACAAGTTTAGTAGATGCTGATATACCATAATTTTATTTTATATTTTGATAGATTTATAAACATAATCTACAAAGCAAATTTATCAAACATTTAAATTACAAATTGATCATTTCTCACAACATCCAAAAGACGGTCATTTGATTTATAATTTTCTTAGAATATAATTTTATCTTCTCTTCCAAGAAATAATGATTTAATTATTTTAAGAACATATTTATTTTCTTTTAAAAAAAATATTTATTGACGATATAATGACTGGATCAGATTGCCAATACGTTTATTTTACTAGAAATGTGGCGAAGTTTAATAATAGGTTTATCATTAGTTTATCCATGATCCTAATTTTTTCTCTCACCAGTAATTATTTCTGTGTAGATTTCTTTAATCCTTCTGGCAAATGAATGTGAAAAGTGAATTTCATTTTACTCTCGTCTCTGCTATTAGTCATATAATTAGTTAAACATTTTAGAAATATAATGGTTCAATTGTAAGGGTTCAGTGTCGAGGTTTTCTCGTAGTATTAGTGTGATTAGTGTCATTAATATCAGTTGTCATTTTTGAAAAAAGAAAGATTTTTTTTTTTGCATCAAGTTTTGATTCATTAAATAGTCATATGATTAAATTTATGTAGTTAGTTAGAATTTTTTCATTTTTTCAAGTCTAATAATAATTTGAAATAAAATTTCCACACTTTAATCTCATTTAATTTCAATGTTTTATATGTCTTTTGAATTATTTAAAGTAAACAATTGTATTTATACTATATATCTTTTCCATTGATTAGATTCATTTCAATCTATTCCTATTTTAATTCTTCCGATCATTTTTTTTTACATTAACTGTTAAGCTAAGATTCTTTAGAATTTATATTTGTAACTTTTTAAAATTTTGTGAATATATTTATGAATTCATTCTATTTTTAATATACACAGCTTTACTTGAGGAAAGTCATAAATAATAGTATAATGTTGGAAAATTTTTAATTTTTAAATTGAAATTTTTTTTATACAAAAAATTATTTAGATTGAAAAAAATATATATATTAATTATTATTCAAAATTTTTTTTATTAAAATTAAATATAAAAAATGTAAAAGAAACATTAAATGTTTTTTTACAAAGGAATTACAATGATAAAAAAAGAAAAGATATGCCAACAAAATATAGAAATAATGAAAAAGTATAATGAAGAATAATGAAAAGGAATAAAAAGATTTTGAAGAGTGGATGAAAAAGAAAAGAGCGATGAGAATAAAAATGTGATAAAAATACGTAGTAAAATGACATTTGCCTTCGTTTAAGTTATGTTGTATACAGCAGTAATTGAGAAAGATTTAATATTTCATCAATTTGACCTATTTAATCAGATTTTCATTTTTCATATCCGTTCATCCGGATATCCGATTTAGTTGTACGAATATCCTAAATTATCTAAAATCTGGATATTTACCAGTAATTCGGGCCAAATTTATAATTCTGGCCAGAATTATGATTCGGCAGTAATTTGATCGATTAAATAATCAATTAAAACTAATCAATTTTAGCCGATGCAAATAATTTTAATGATCGATTAATTGACCGATTCGATCAATAAATCGATTATATTCGATTCGATTAAAAACACTAATCATGAATCATTATTGTTGTTATTTGCTTGTTTTTCTAATTATTTCTATGTCTATTGTATTATTTTGTTACTACAATCTCACTCTGTTATCTCTTTTTTTATTCACAATCTAATGATAGTTATAAAATGTTTTTGACTTTGCACAGTACAAAATATGCTAAATAAAGAATTTAAATATTATTTTTTTTTTTATTCTTGATAATGATTTTTGGCTTTATTTATGTAAAAAAAAGTTTTATACCTCTATAATCAGAATTACATAACAAAAAAAAATATCCTAAACTATTTTTATACTTATCAAAAAATATGAAATAATGAAATATTTAATTTTCAATTATACATTCCAAACACTCAGCAGAATTATTTTGATCTAAAATTTCAGTTATACATTCCAAACACTCAGCAGAATTATTTTGATCTAAAATTTCAGTAAGTAAGCGACTTGTATAATATGCTTGTGGATGAGTGGAAATATTAATTTGTTCTTGTGTAGCTCTATTGGATTTTACAAATTCATACATATCACTTCTGGATTGGCTATCAATATCNNTAACTNCTNAAATANTTTTATNATTTTCATTATTTAANTTATAATGTTNATTAACACATCTAAGCCATTGAGATATAATATTTTCAAGATCTATAATAGTTGGTCTTTTACAAGAATCTGAATCCCAACATTTTTTCATCAATTCTATATAACATTTTGGGGTATTTTCAATAATTTTAGGACGTTCTCCTTTACAAATGCTTAAACTAAGTTGATAATCATGTGCTCTATTATTAAATGGAGGAATGCCCGATGTAAATTCCCACATTATCATTGAAAAACTATAGATATCACNTNNTGAAGTATAAGGTTTATTTCTTAACACTTCAGGTGCCATATAAGGCAAAACTCCATAATTTCTATTAATAGAATCTTGGAAATCACTAATAGATTTACATAATCCTAAATCAATAATATATGTTTCATAATTATCTGATATNAAAATATTACCATCATGAAGATCACAATGAACAAGATTTGATTCATGTATTGTTTTGAGTCCTGAAACAATATTTTTTAATAATTGTAATTTGTATTGCCATTTAAATTTAACTAAATTAGATAAGCATTTTCTTAAACTTCCTTCTTTTGCATAACTCATTACTATCATGTAATTTAAAGTATCTGGATCCTGAGTAATTCCAAAGAATTGAATGAATTTTGAAAATGATTTTTTCTGGCAATTATAATGATATTTCCACTATATGATTAATTAAAATTATTAATTTTTAATAAAAATAGGAATAAAATAAACAAATCAAATTATATAATATTTTTACCTCACTTAAAAATTTATTATCTAGACTTGATGAATTATCAAGATTTTTAAGAATAACCTCATAACCATCTTGGGGGCTCCATCTATTCCATTGTTGTTTATCAAAATTCCAACTATAAATGGGTCCATCTAACCAAATAGCCTTATAAATTTCACTAAACCCTCCTTTATCATAATAATCAATATTTTTTAATCTATTATAAGATATCCATTCTAAAACTTCATAACTATTTTTAGCACTTAGTTGTGCTTCATGAATAAATTTATCAATAAAATTATTTTTACTGGTCCATTTAGAAAAATCCTGTTGAAATTGTTTAGTATTACATTGTTGACACCAATTGTAATCAATATATGATTGTTTACATTCTTTACATAATTCATATTTATTTGAACTTTTAGAAGTCATTTTACTATTTTCTGCTGCTTTTTGATACCAATAAAAGGCTTTTTCTAAATTTTTTTCTGTTCCTTCACCATTGTAATAGCA
>QKYT01000730.1:38943-49422 GCA_003550305.1 Glomus cerebriforme
CATTTTCTGCTGCTTTTTGATACCAATAAAAGGCTTTTTCTAAATTTTTTTCTGTTCCTTCACCATCGTAATAGTGATTAGCTAAATTATTCATTGCAACTTCATTACCATTTTCTGCTGCTTTTTGATACCAAAAAAAGGCTTTTTCTAAATTCTTTTCTGTTCCTTCACCATTGTAATAGTGATTAGCTAAATTATTCATTGCATCCTTATCTCTATTTTCTGCTAATAACCAAATAATATCATCACTGAAAGTAGGAGTTGACATTTTTAGTCTAAGTAAAATATTTTGTGTCCAATTTAAAAAAAAATTTTTTGTTGTAATGTAAAGAATTATTATTATGGTCACACAGTAACAACAAGTTGTCGATATTTGCCAAAGTTAGCCTCATGACTAACTGTAGAAAAAATATTTATGTTGATCAATCTATATAACTAAAAAAATTCGTGTGTAATGGAGAGTTTTAGATTACCTTGTATAAATAATTTTGAATTGTGCAATGCATGATTCGTCTGCGCCTTTGCGCCTGATCTATTTTTAGTTAGCCTATCATTTCTATCTTTTTTCTAAATAAAGTTTTCATTTTGATTTGGGAGAAATGAAATGGCGTACTGATAGGTGGCGTGATTATTAATTAACTGGTAATTTAAATTGGATATTCTATATTTGATTACAAAACATGTTGCTTTGTCATCATTTAAAAATGATATTATAATCCTTTGTATCTGAGTTTTGAGAATTTCACATATTTGATGAATCTTACAAAGCGTATTAATATATTTTAAAAAAAATGGATTGAATTATAAAAATCTCATTCCTCATTTAAAGACAGTAGTATTCGTGAATCATATATGCATTTTAAAGCAATTTTAAAATTCTGAATTCTTTTATGTTCCATTTTATATTCATTGTAAATTAATGGACCATCATTCCATATTGCTAAAAACTATGATTGTATGGTATCCATTCAAATATTATATCATCCGGGTAATTAATTATTAGTTGCATTTCTTGAATTAAGGCATCAATTTTTTCATTTCCGCTGGTCCATTTGCAAAATTCTTCTTTAAATCATCAATTTTGCATGGTTTATACCATTTATACCATTTATCATTTCTATTTGTATGGTTATATGCATAATTATTAGTATATTGTTTATCACAGTTTTTACATTTATTTGAATCCATTATATTATTTAAAGTACTTTGATAGTATGATTTGAGGATAAACTTATGTGGTGAAACATTATTAATTTTTCATTTTATAACATCACGAGACAAATTAGTTCAGTAAATTTAGTAAATGTTTCAAATTTATTCTGTCGTAATATTTTCTAATTTCGATAAAACTAAATTAAGCGAAGCCACTCGAGTGGCATGAATTTTTGTCAATCAATCCATCCAGTAACGAAAATAAATATAATTATTTTTTCTGAAATTACAAATTGGCTTCGGTTATAACAATGTGCTGCAATTTATCACTTCGAAAAAATTTTTTTTTCTATTATCATTATTGAAAAAATATCTTTTTTCTTCGAACTTACTAACTAAATAGGGATAACGATGTGCATTTTCGATACGAACGAATTTTTAGAAAAAATTTATGATTAATAAACTCTAGAATGAAAATTAATGCATTTTAGAAACAATACTACTTTTTTGCTAAATGTTATCACTATGTTACCGCAGAGCTTGGAACTGGTCCAAAATCGAGAATATAAGATATTGATAAAATAATGAAAAGAATTTAAAAGGATTGTATGTAAATTTAGATTATATTCATAATGAGAGTTCTTTAAATTTAGTTATAGCTAAATCTTGTCCAAATCTTAGAAAACTAGTATCAATATTTAGAAAATATTGAAATATTGTGTGGAGGTAAATTTTTGAATGAAAAAGATGAAAAAGAGATATTGGATACGTTGACAAAATATTCATATAAAATATTTATGAAATATTATTATATAATTTCTATAGTAAACTACCAAAATTACTTCCAAAAAATCACTTTCTTCAATTATATAATAAGAAACATATAAATGAAAATAATTATAATGTATTTAATATATTTAAAATTAAAATTATCATCGATTTTTCATCTCGATTTCTTGCATTAAGCTAAAATTTTTGGATTAATTTATTAACATTAAAATCTTCACTGGTTCAATTTTTGTTTAACATGATTGAAACCATTCCCAGATTGTTTGCATTCTTTACATCAACATATTTTTTATAAAGTTTTTTACGAAATTCATAATGTGATATTTGACAGAAAGTTAGGTAATACGAATGATTCTTTCTAAGTTTTTAAATGTTTGGCAAAATTTTTTACAAAATAAACAATCATGAAAGTTCAAATATTTATGCTGGAGAATTTTTGCGTAACTGTCAAATCCGAAAGATTTACATGCGGCTATTTTCACATGCTTAAGAAATGCAAAGTGTCGGCTGGCATTATCTAAAAAAGATATGAATCTTTATTTTCTACCGATATTAATTTTATCGTTCAAATAACAAGCCAAAACGGCATTTATGGTTAAAAAATGTTTGCTCAAATTTCATCATTGGAAAACATGAATAATGACATTATAACACTACTGTATAATGAAAATACCAAAACCATAGATACGTCTAATTATTGCAAACCAATGATACTATTATTTTTGTTGTTATTTTATGTGATTAATAAAGAAATGATCACACCATTTGCGATGTGAATTAATGTAATACAGTACATTTATAATTGCTTTACCAATAGGAATATCCATTTTGTATTACTCCTTAATTAAACAATTTTAGCCTCTCATAGTTTTACCGTGTATTTATTTATAATACCCTGTCTATTCCTTTCATTTTTTGATCTGCATTATAGGGTGAAATTATAGATGACGTCATAATAAACTGCATTATTAATGAGAAGTCCCGCCTTCTTATATATTTGAAGCAAGAAAAAAATTCTATTGTCTTTAGTGCTTTACGGTTATTCTAGTTCTCTTTCTCTAGTCACGAATAAAATAAGTGAATAGAATGGGAGTGACTCTGTTCAAAATAATTATTATGGTTCATCTGCTGCACCACTAACAACAACATCGATATTACTGATATCAACTAGTAATTCCACTAAAATTCTATTTTATTTTTTCCTTTTTGTCAACTTGTATAAGTAATATCATATTTTATTATTAAATGTAATTGATATTATTATACGAAATATATAATTGTTTATGATGAAATAAAACATTTTAATATGATGAATTTCCTAATGTCGTTTATGAATTATTCGATCATTCTTTAGCTTCAATATAGAACAATTAATTAGTTTAGGCTTGATTTTAATAAATACTTTTACACTTTATATTGTGGTGATTCACTGATCCTTTTCGAGTCAGAAATAAGACATAATAATTCAATATTTTTATTTTCTTAATTTCATAATTCATTATTTTCTTTAAGAAAATATTAAATTATCGTTATGTTTATAATAGAAAATTAAATTATAAAGATTTTGTTTAATTAATTTTTTAAAGATGGCGGAATAAAAATTATACAACTGAGATTTTCCTTGAGTTTGAAATTTATATCCTGAATGAAAGAAAAATTTATTTCTTTTAAAGTTCACAGATAATCTAAAAAAATTTCTAATATCCATGTTAAAGTATTATTTGTTTTACGTAACTTTTTATTTTAAGAGGCTAAATTTTTTGACTTTTTTTTAAAAAAAAAAAAATTAGTTTAATTTTATTTATTTTATTTTATTTTATTTTTTTTTTTTTGAAAATTTAGTTATTGTTTTTAAAGTAAGAAAAACTCCAGAATAGTCAAGAGAAGTGCTTTTTTAATTTTTTAAATTTTTTTCTTTTTTTCTAAAATGGAAACCAATTCCTTTTTTTAACAGAACTTACTTTTCATTTAAATCTAGTGTATTTCAAGAAACGATCATCAATTTAATATGAACACACATCGTGCGTACACATTTTGAAAATACAGTACATAAATCGAAAAAAATCTACAGTGGCTTATTTTTTTTTTATCATTCAATAAAGTAGGTAAATTATTCGAGTAGTAAATAAAGTAACTAACAAAACATCAAACAATGGGTTGGGGAACATGTGAATAATGTAATCAAGAAAATACTGGATATAAGTGGTGTAACGCATGTAATGCAAAACGATTTCAACAAAATTTTAAAAAATGGAGGAGTGGTAATGATATTGATAAATTTATTCAACATACTCAACTATCAACTATCAGCATATTGTGATGAAAAAGTATTAGAATGGATACCTTATGATAGATTTTATGATATTAAATATATTGCAAAAGGTGGGTTTGGCAAAGCGTATAGAACAAATTGGATTGATGGTTATATAATTTATTGGGATAATAAAATTCAAAATTGGGTACGACCTTTACCTAATATGTTTGTAGCACTGAAAAGTTTATATAATTCAAAAGATATAACATTAGAATTTATCAATGAGGTATTTATTAATTTGTTTATTAAATTCTTGAAATTAAGCATTAACTCATCGAAAAAAAAAATTTACCATTTAATGAAATTTTATGGAATTTTAAAATTTAATTTTTACTAATGTATTTTTTTTATAAATATATTTTTAGATTACGTCACATCATAAAATTATGAAATTTATACTAATACAACTATTATTAGACTTTATGGAATAACTCAAGACCCAGAAACAAAAAATTATATTATGGTTTTGGAATATGCAGAGAATGGAAGTTTACNAAATTATTTAGATAAAAATTATAATGAATTAAGTTGGAAAACTAAGTTTCGTTATTTATGGTATATTGCAATTGGACTTGAGAACATTCATGATAAAGAATTAATTCATCGAGATTTACATATTGGCAATATATTTCGTTCAGATGTCCCATGTATAACTGATATGGGATTATGTAAACCAGCAGATTATAATACACTAGAAAATACAACAAAAAGAGTTTATGGTGTTTTACCTTATNTTGCTCCTGAANTTTTAAGAGGACAAAATTATACCAAAGCTTCTGATATTTATAGTTTTGGTATAATTATGTATGAAGTATTTTCTGGATTACCTCCTTACTATGATGTAAGCCATGATGAAAATTTAGCAATAAAAATTTGCAAATGACTTAGACCAAGGTTTAATATTAAAGTACCCCAATTAATTGTACATTTAATTAAAAGATGCTTAGATGCAAATCCATTAAATCGACCAACAACAGAAGAAATTAGAGATATTTTATGGCAATGGTGGGGTAAATTTGACGATCAAACAGAATTACAAGATAAATTAAAGAAGCAATAGTTTATCAACTGGTAAATTACCTCTTACTAGTTTATTATGTGAAACACATTCAGAAGCCATTTATACCAGTAGATTACTTGATTTTAAATTCTGATGATTATTTTGAACATCATGATAATATAAATATTCAGGTAAATTAATAATTTTAATAAATAATCAAAATTTTAAATTAAATTAACATCAAATTTTATTTCATTAAATAGAATCTTTACAAATTGATATTTCTCAATTGAAAATTAATGTTAATACAGGTATTTATTAAATTCATTGTCTTTGATTTATTATGTTAGCTATTAAGTATTTGAACTTATTATATTACAGAAGAAAGAAATGATTAATTATTCTTACAGATATAATAATAATTTTTTAAAATTCTTAGTCTACATATTTTTATGTATTGTATTTAAACTATAAAAGATGTGATTTTGAAAAAAAAGCAGGATTTTATTATTATTTTGTAATTCGACTATATCAATAATAAACAATAAGAATTAAATTTTTTTTTTTTATTTACGCGAGATTAAATTCATTAAAATGGGTGATGGGAATGAATTTCAATTTGTAATGGTAACAATATAAATAAAAAGAATACTCTTTCAAAATAAAAATTACTTTGAATGTTATTTTCTTATTATAACTTTAATAGTCTAATAAACTCAAATTGGATTTCGATCTCCACTGCTCTGGCATAAATTACAATTTTTTTTAAAAAAATTATGAACATGTAAATAGTGTTGTTGACACTCATTTGTTTTATTTACTCTTATACTTTATTAAAAAAATTAAATAAAATTTACTTCATTTCGTTCATTTAATTTTTTCTTCAAGGAATATTTATTTAAAATAATAAAAGAAAAGAAAAAACTATAGAATACGCAATGTGATGCATGATAATAAAACTTGTTCTAACATTTTATTGATTAGATATAGATTTTTTTTGATATAAAAGATTTGGAAATTGCGATTCAAATTTTTTTAAAAAAATATTAATAACAATAATCCTTGTTCATTTCTCAATAAAGAAAATTATCATTTCGAATTTTATGAATTTAAGAATGAATTTAATGAATTAAATTTTTTTAAAACTAAGAAATGGTTTGCTAATTTAACAGAACTTGTATTCACCACAAATGAAAGGAAAGATGAAATATTTTCTTTGCTTTTACAAACTTGTTATAATATTCAAAAAATGATCATAAGAGTTATATATCAAGTTTTGTTGATTGTGGAATTGCAATAGATAGAATAAAAAATAATACATTAGAAGAAGCAAAGCAAGTAGCTTCTCTAATTAGATCTCAACATAATTTAATTTATTTTGAATTATTTGATACTCATCAAGATGGTATGAGTGAATTTTAAAATTTTTAAAGTAAACTCAACATAATTCATTAAAAACTTTGATTTTTAATTCTATATATATTAATTATAATAGTTCTGTTTTATTTTACTTAAAATATTTTCAAAATTTAAAAGAATTGAGGTTTATTGAATGTATTTATAGAGCAGCTTGGAGAATGAACGAAATTGACTATGAAAAGAGAAATGATTATGAGGAAGGTTTATGGTTATCTAATCTTAAACTTCTTAAAGTAGATTATATTAATAAATATTGATAAATTATATTCTATTTTACTTGAATGTTCTCCTTTAATAGATGAGATTTAATTAAACTATTCTTTAACTCTTTTGCTATAATTTATAAAATATATAATCCTAAATAAATATTTATTTTATTTAAATATTTTATATTCTATTGATAATAAATTCATATTTTTAAATTAACTAATAAGATTTATAAAGTGAATCTAAAAGATCATATGTTTCATGTGATAAAAACAATTATTTCAATTATTTTTTTTAAGTAAAACTAAGGCAGACTTACCATTTAAATTATCATTTTAACTATTTTGACTATAAAATTTGAAACTACCTAAATTACTAGAAATTAATAAAAATATTAAGGTTACGTAAGAACTTTAATGATTTAATTATTACGAAATCAAAAAACAATGCAATCAATAATCAATGGTTGAAACAAACTAAAAAATTAAGTTTTTTTTGACTATTATTAAAAAAAATCAAATTATTATTTTTATTATTATTTTGGAATAAAAAATCTATTAAAATTTCCTTTACAATCTTTAAGATGAATTACTTTTAAAAAAATTCAATAGTTTATGATTACTATAATTTTGGAGTATCTTCAGTCCAAGTCCTTTGCTTATTTTACGCTTAATATTATAATAGTTTATACTAAATAAATTTATTTGAATATATGAAAGTTACTCATGAGTTACATAGTCCAATCCGTAATACACTTTATAATATCGATTACACATCAGTCAAAATAGTACATATTTATAAGCACATTAGCTCATTATTAACATTACATAATCAATAATGAAACTACATAATTAGTTATCATGACACATCCTTTGTAAATTTTACAAAAGGTAAAAAAAAATATAGTATATAAATACCTTCCATTTTTTTAAAAAAATAATTTTCTCTAAATCTTCTAAATCTAAAAAACTAAATTCACTGAATTCCCATTTCTCTCTATAATTTTATTTTCTTCTATGACCCTCTTAAAAATAAACTACCCTTTAAACTACTTCTTTCTCTTTCCTTATAATGTATATAGAGATTTTCCTCGTATCCGTCAAGGAAGGTCCAGTCAGATAGTCGAGTATTTCCTATCTGGCTGGTTTAGTTTCTTTTTAAATTCCTTTAAACTTCCTCTTCTCTTCCTTATACTGTATATGNGGTCTTCTTCATATCAGGCAAGGAAAGACCGGTCAGATAGTCGAGTATTTCCTATCTGCTGGTTTGGTTTAGATTAGAATTCCCTTTCTTTTTCATTTCCTTACATTTATTCTTATACACTTATACATATTAAAGTCTAATGGGAGATATCAACAAACAGCAAAATGATAAAAGAAAAAAAGAAGATACACTATTTCAAGATAAATAAGAAATACGCAACAACTTTAAGAAAGAAGTATTCAGGATAATTAACCCATTTCAGTATGTTGAAACTGAAAAATCAAAACCTTAAAAACAGGGTAAAAAAAATAATACAACAAAGAAATAAAAGTAGATGAGCTCCAGATAACAGAGAGATGCAGAAAGAGAAAGAAAAAATGAAAGAAAATGAAAGAAAAAAGACAGATAACAAGTTAAAAGAAATGTTAAGCAAGGGAAAATATTTGCTATCCGGCGATTGATTAAAAGGACAGCAGGAAATATAATAAATTGTTGGACTTTAAAAGAATAATAAAAGAAATGGGTAACAGATAAAGAAGAAATTAACAGATATTTCCAAAAAGAAGACAAAGTCAAAGAAGGACAAGATTGAAAGAACAATTTGAAGAAAAATAACATATAAATAAATAAATAAAGGCATACTGGCTTAGAAAAAATGCCAGTCACTTGTTGTGGAAAAACGTTGGGAATAAAAGATGTAATAAGGTAGCAGAAATAGAAAAGGAATAATGATATAAAATTAAAATATAAGAATAAAATCAGCAAAAATAAGCAATAATAATAGAAATAGAGTAGTAATATTAGATTTTTTTATTTTTTTTTATTATATGTATTAAAGAATATTTTTTCTTAATAAATAAAAAATTTTTTAAATTTTATGAATTGTTTCTTCCAGATAATCTAATGGATAATTCGAACTACTCTATATTCATGTTCTAATTACCAAAAAAATTGCTATCAACTGTAGAATAATTTATTTATTTAGACAAAAAAAAAAACTAAAATAAAACTGGACGATTTATTTTACTTTTATTTTCTTTATTTGAATAGGTTATGCAATCATGAGCATTAATTAATCATCAGACTTTACAAACTCAACTGATAATTCTTTAAAATGAAAAATTGTATTTTCTAATAATCTTATGAAATTATTACTTTATTAAATGATTTCATATATGCAAAAAATGATGATAATATTTATACAAAAGATATCAAGAACTTTAAAGGCTTTATATAATTTTATTGATGTATCAGCAATAATAAAATTATTTGAAACACACCTCAAGCAGTCCTCAAGCAATATAACACTAGCCAGTTTCCAAAAACAAAGTAAAAAAATCCAAAAATGAAATTAATAAATCTGAAAAAACAAAATCAAATTAATAATAAATAAATCTGAAAATAATAATGAAGTTAAAAACCAAGTTGCAAGATAAAGATCACAAAATTCAAGAATCAAATTTGAAAGTAAAGGACGAAAAAGGCCAAAGGGATGAAATAAAAAAGGAAAAAATGCATTAGAAAAATGAAAGGAAATGAAGGAACAAATAAAAAAAAAATCTTACCTTCTAAACTCCCATAAGAAAAAGCAATCTACAAAGGAGAAATTCTGCCAAATATTTTTCTAAAAAGAAAAAGACAGCCTCTGGAAATCTACAAACAGAGACTTGTTTAGACTGCAAAGAAATGTAAATGGTTTAAATTAACTTTAATGAAAAAAATGAAATAAACTTACAATCGAATTTCAATTTTATATTTTTATTGGTTAATATATAGGAATTGCATGATTATGGCATAACGGAATTATGGCATTACGGCATTATGGCATATATTATTACGGCGTATTTTTTTTGAATTTGAAAATTTTACAGTGAATCAAGGGTTGGTATATCTCAAAGCAAAATAATGTTTTAAACATTATGTTTTTTTCTAAATTTCAGTATATAAATTATTTATGCTATGATATGATATGATATTATTATTTTTAATGTTGTTAGCTTTGAAGGTTCTTATGTATTCTATTTTTTGTGTCCATTGTCTAATATTGCAATCTATGGAGCTGATTTCATGATGACTTTTAGATTGTTAATGATTCATTTGGAATTGACTATTGCATCCAGCATATTAGCACCTTCTTTTGCTAGTTCATCTGCTATGTCATTATATAAAATAAGTCATTTAAATGATCCTTTATTTTTATAAACAAGTTAAATTATTTTCATTGATGATTTGATTAGTTTTCAAATAAGAAAATTGTTGATTTTGAGTTGTTTTCTAATATATGATGTGAGTAGGTTCGTCATCTGTTTGTAAGAGTTTATTGAGTCCGTGTAAATTGTAAGGCGACATAAAGTTAAAAAATTGGTTCTCATATCAAAATCATCTTTAATTGACC
>QKYT01000731.1:16939-31768 GCA_003550305.1 Glomus cerebriforme
GATAAATAACTGCATCATCAATTATTATTGTGATAATATTCGATAAATAACTGCATCATCAACTAACCTCATGATTAATTAACGTATTCAGATAAATATCATTATAATATCACAGTTATTTATTGATATTTATCTGAATACGTTAATTATTGATATTTTTATTATAATAAATAATGATAAATAACTGCATCGTTAACTAACCTCATGATTAATTAACGTATTCAGATAAATATCATTATAATATCACAGATATTTATCGATATTTATCTGAATACATTAATTATTGATATTTTTATTATGATAAATAACGATAAATAACTGCATCGTCAACTAACCTCATGATTAATTAATGTATTCAGATAAATATCAATAAATATCTGTGATATTATATTGATATTTATCTGAATACATTAATTATTGATATTTTTATTACAATAAATAATGATAAAAAGATATATATCGCTATATATCTCCTAAAAAAATTTCCTGATGTTCTTAAATTTCTTATATTCTCCAACTTTCCATCTTTCCTTCTTATTAATAATTACTAATTATTAATAATAAATTACCCCTTTATGACATAATTGTACTCCTCTATTAAGTGATCTGCAATGACTCATAATTAATCATGCTGATCATTTACTTTGCCACATTACTACACCGTATTTTACTTTATCACACTAATCACATGCTAATCATGTGTTACTAAACTAAACTATAAATTATTTAAAATATAAATTAAACTATAAATATTTGTAAACGTTAATTCTTATACTATAAATATTAATATTATAACTAACTACTAATCTTTATGTAATCTATCCTATATCTTTGGTTACAATGTGTATTATATGATATGAGCTGTAGTTTATTTTTAAAAAAAATAACTGTGTGCTGCACTTATCAATTAAGCTGCAGCCACAGTTTATTTTAGTCATTTAAACCTTAAATCAGCAACTTTTAATCGCTGTTTAAACTTAGTTCTGGAAATTGAGAAATGGTAAGTTTCTTCACAAAACTTATCATTTTTTTCATTTTTTTTAGAAATGCTTATTAACATTTCTTTTTTTTTCTTGTAGGTTCTCCGAGTCTTCGGTCTGGAATGGAAAGGGAAAACGGTAAGTTTTTTTGTGAAACTTACCATTTTTTTTTGATTTTTTTTAGAAATGCTTATTAATGTTTCTTTTTTTTTCTTGTAAGTTTTCCAAGTTCTTAGTCCAGACTGGCAAGGGAAAACAGTAAGTTTCTTCATAAAACTTATCATTTTTTTCATTTTTTTTTTAAAAATGCTTATTAATGTTTCTTTTTTTTCTTGTAGGTTCTCTGAACTTTTCAGTCCAGAATGGGAAGGGAATATGGTAAGTTTCTTTGCGAAACTTATCATTTTTTTTATTTTTTTTTAAAGAAACATTTTTAACGTTTCTTTTTTTTTGTAGGTTCTCTTGGCTTTCAAATTAGTACGTGAAGTTGGGAAATGGTAAGTTTCTTTATAAAACTTGCCATTTTTTTTTTTTAAAAAGTTTCTAACATTTCTTTTTTCTTTTGTAGGTTCTCTTGGCTTTTAGATTAGTATGTGAAGTTGGGGAATGATAAGTTTCTTCGCAAAACTTGCCATTTTTTTTCTTTTTTTAGAAATGTTTTCTAATAATTTTTTTTCTTTTTTTGTAGACTTTCTTTCAGTTTAGGCACTTGGAATTAAGAAACAGTAAGTTTTGTAATGAAACTTACTATTTTTTATTTTTGTTTTTTTTAAATAGAAACATTTTTAACGTTTCTTCTTTTTTCTTCTTGTAGGTTCTTGGATTTCATTTCGGGTATAGAAGTTTCTTCGTGAAATTCCCATTTAATGCATTTACTTAAAGAATCATTAGTAGAAATGGCACCTTAGAGAGCTTTATTCTCTCCGTATAGTTTGTCCATTTTAACTCCAAATATTCTATTATACTTATGCAACAAGGTATTCTCCTCCTCTACTTGCTAAAAACTACCTTCTAAATTGTCTATTTTCTGTTTCAACTCAGCTACTATTAATTATTCTTTATATAATTCATCCCAAAGTTGACCATTTTCAGTTATTAACTTATTGACTTCTGTTATAAATTTCACATTAAGAGATACATATATATGTAATATAATATTGTTGTATGACAAATTCAATTTACTTATCAGATACCGCTTCTTTTTCGTGACCTGAAGTTTGATGACTTCTCGGTACGTTGATATTTAGATATCTTTTAATAATATTTGATGTTACAACAGATTGTTGAGATGGAGAGGAAGATACTGAGGGTGTGTTATTTCGTATATTAATTCGAGGTAATGATGATGAGATTGTAGTGATTTTAGGATGAGGTGGTGATGATGTTGTGATGATTTTAGGACGAGGTGGTGATGATAAGGTTGTGATGATTTTAGGTTGAGATGATGTTAATAAGGTTGTAGTGATTTTAGGTCGAGGTGATGATAATGTTGTGGTGATTTTAGGTTAAGGTGGTGATGATGTGATTTTAGGTTGAGATGGTATTGATGAGGTTGTGGTGATTTTAGGTTGAGGTTAAGGTTGCTTGCAAAACCTGTTTGGTCTAATGCCAAAAAGTGAAACCTCTTATATAGTACCAAAATGCTGAAATGTCAAAATTGTGAAACCTGTCAAAATTGTGAAACTGCCAAAACTTGCCAAAACTTCTATAATAGGTTTATTCATAGTTTTGGCATAGTTGATCATAAGATTTGAATATAGTTACACTAAGTTACACCAATTAATAATATAATTTAGATGATCAAATAACCTCCAATCTTTTTTTTACTATTTTCTTTCATTTTCTTTCAAGCTTTATCTAGTATTAGTATGTTAGAATTTTAAAACTGACTCTTAGGTATATATATTGCACATTTTTGGAATTTTTTTAAGGGGTTTATTATACATTAAAGGAAAAATGTATTACATATTACATATATTTGATAAACAATTCTGTCATTTCTTTTCATTAATAGTATGAAAGTTTCTTTTATTTTCTTAATAATAAAATTAATAAAAACTGTTTAAATGACTGATCACATAGCAGATATACCCATTCAAAAAAAATAAAGGAGATCGACCACTTAATACCATTTGAGAAGACATTCATAAAGGAGTATTTATTAGTTCTGGTAAATTTACCACCTCTTGTAAGTACTGTAGTTGTACATGGGCACGTGAAGAAGTTTTAAAGCTTAAAGAGCATCTTTCAAACCATTATCAACATACACCACCAGCAGTTGTTAGAAAGTATATGACTAAAGTAATGGAATGGCAAGATAAGTTAAACTCATCTAAAAAAAGAAAAAATTCTGAAGGTCATCAAAGTATCATGGATGATTATCATGATTCAACAGAGCTTAATGAATACAGATTTACAAGAATTAATNNTGCATTAGTTAAATTCTTTATTGCTTGTNGTATTTCCTTTAGGATAGTGGAANACCCATTTTTTATTAATTTTTTAAAAGAATTAAATGCTGGATATAATGCACCAACAAGAGAAGTTTTGGTAAATCAACTACTTGAATGTGAATTAGCTTAAGTGAACTTTAAAATTAAGTCTGAGCTTAAAAAGGAAACGAATTTAACNTTAGGTTCNTTNAATTANATAGGCTATNATAANTGTTTTTTATTTAATCTTACTTACTATCTATAACATTATTAATACAATTTAGCATTTGATGGCTAGACCTCTGGTACACATCATTCAATTTAGAACTTCATTATAATAACTCCATCGTGTAAAGAATACCTTTATCAACTTTCTGATTTATTAGAAACTTCTCACACTACAGATTATTTAGTTACAGTAATTGAAAAGGTTATTGATGATATTGAAAAAGATTGAATATGTGTTGTAGTATCTGATAATGCGGCTAATATTTGAAATGCATGAAAAATTATCCATAAAAATCATCCAAAGATTAAGAATGTGTGATGCGTAGTATATTCTATTAATTTAATTGCATGTGACATCATCAAGGAGAAGTTTAGTGATCATTTATTAAGACGTGTTAATATTTTGACAACTTTTTTTAGAAGTTGAACATCAGGCTAATTCAAAACTTGCCCATATGATTAAGGAAAAAGGAATTAGTGGAGGAGAATTAAAATTATACTGCAAGACACACTGGATTACTGCTAGTGAATTCGTAAATTCAGTGATAAATTTGGAGTCAGTTCTTGAAAAAATCGCCCTTAATCATGATCATTTGCTAACAAATGATAGAATAAAAGGAATTATTCAATCGCAAAATTTTTTTTCAAATTTGCGAGTTCTTGGATTTGTTCTGGATCCTCTAAGAAAAGNGGTACTTTCTCTAGAATTNANAANAGNTANACTTGCAGATTGTTTCCTGAGCTTAGCGAGACTCGTGACTATGTTAAAAAAGCTTCCCAGATTATTTAATCCTGCATTCTGAAATCATTGTATCAAAGTAATGAATGAAAGATGTGATGAGTTTGATGATGATAAGTATATTACTTATTTTTTTTTGGATCCTTGATTCAGAAATGCACTACTTAAAAAATCTGCCTTCAATAGAATTTTGAAATGTGCTGCTTCAATTGGAAAAAGTTTAGGTTTTGATCGTTATGAGACTAAAATCCTATGTGATCAAATACAAAAATACAGTAATGAGCAAGATCCATTTGATCTAGATATCAGTTTTGCTAAAGATAGTCCCATGAATTGGTAAAAATTTATTAATACTGAACCAAAACCAGATGTTTTTCCAAGAATCACATGTTATTTATTTGCAATATGTCCTAATTCAGCATCTTGTGAGCGTGGATTTTTGACTTTAGGATGGCTATACCATAAGCGTCGTTTAAATCTTAATTTGGAAAAAGTAGAATCCATGTGCAAAATGATTTTATATTCGAAATCTAATTCAAAAACTGAATTTGAATTTTATGAAATTGATTCAAAAAATAATACTCACCTTAGTGATGATGAGATTAATATACGTATTGCAGAGGCTTTTGCAGAAGTGGATGATGAGGAAAATAGTGATGAACAANCTTNTATACATAGATTAACTACAAGTGGCAAAATAATATCTGAAGACAATTATCATGTAGTAATTAAGAGTCCATGGATTGATAAATTTATTAATTTATCACACGATTTAATTACTAATAGAATTGCCGATATTCCAAGAGATATATTGGATGAATCAGATGAAAATAATGCAGAAGATNATGAAGTTAATGATAGTGGAGCAAGTGATAACAATAAGAGATCTGGAGTAGGTGATTATGATTATGATATAGATGCTGTATTAGGTATAGGTNATNATGATAATTATGANNATAATTATNAGNAATAATAATAATGAGAAATAATTATGATAGTTGATCCAATAAAAATTAATTCTAATATCATGTGATTTTTTTTTATTAAGACAAGTTAATCGTATTTATTATAATTATTGAAGTTCTAAAAAGAATACATAATTATGAAAGATAAATCACGAATATACCCTCTGTAATAGAAAAGCATAATTTGTCACGCAAAGAGTAGATTCAAGAGGGAAGTTTTGTTACCAAGGACTAACTTCAATTATTATCTAAACTTCCCGATCTTGTACCTGTGATGAATCAAAGTGACTAACTAATCTATTTAATAAATCATTGTGTAAATCTAGCTTTAAATCCAATTGTTCGTATAAAGCGCTATTATACATACCCTCTGTTAATTTAGCTAATTTGCCAACCTTTCTAATGACAATGTCCCCCTACTCTAAACCCTTCCTTAATAACCCTATGCACCCTGTCTTTCCATCTAGAAAAAGTACAAAGATCACGTGTAGCAGAGTACTCTATAGGGTTGTTGAATTCGTCCATAGGTAAATCTCCTATATAGTGATGAATTTTGCTTGAACGAGAAGAATTACTCGAAAGGAATGTACTGGAAAAAGGCAAATTATTATTTGAATCAAGTGTGGCTTCCCATTCTTTGAAAAGTTTATTTCTAGATAGCTATATGAACTGATGGAATGCTTGAATGAGGAAAGTGGTCAGTTTGTCCAATATTTGAAATGTAATTTGATTGGATCAGACAATTTTATGAATTTTCTGGAAAGTCGAAGTAGTGTGAATGGAGCGTAGGGAATAAAAAAGAAGCTAATTCCTATCATCATGATTAATGGAATCATTGGTAAAAAACCATTGAGGAATAAAAGGAGCATGTCTTGTTGAACTTTGGAAGCATCAACATCTTTGAAAAGGCTCCAATTGATAATGAATTGTGAAAGATTGGCAATAGTTTTTTCCATGGCTATGTCCCATTTAGATGACAATTTAGGGCAACCAATCAGGTGGAATAAAGTCTCTTGTTCCGTCCCACAGAAAAAACATTTGTCATTTACAAATTTTGACGGGTGACATTTTTTCATGATGTTCATAGTGGGTTAAGCCAGTGTAAGAAGTTTGAGGCAGCGGGAAAAACTGTTGTGTATGATAGAATGGAAGCAATAAGAGTTGTTCCTGGTGAAAAATATAGTTCACAATAAATCCCAGTGAGCAAAGGAGTAAGTACTATCATAAAGGTCGAAGTTTAGAATGTTGTAGACCATGAAGCAGCCATTTTGACGTCATGTAGTAGTTTGATAAAAGAGCGAATGGATTTTTCTACTGGCATGTTATTCCAAACTAATTGATATTGTATTATGTTAAAGTTGTAAAAATTATAAGCTTCTATTCGGTCTGGACCCTGAGTTCCTTGCTTTGCTAATTGATTAGCTGCCTCGTTATAAGGATCACCCACATGACCTTTGACTTTAACCAAATATAAAGAAATGTGCTTGACATCTAATAAATAAAAAATAAAAAGTAAAAAAGATCTATTATTAACTTTAAAAATTTTTTTACAATTATTATAACTTATGTCTAAAAATTGATTAATGCCATCCATGGTAGCTTTACTATCTGTATAAATAACTAATTTAGAGTCCGTAGGAATGGCTAATATAGCCGTAAATATCGTGCACAATTCTGCTCTAGTAGAGGAAGGCCAATCGGATAATTGACAACAAAATTTCAGCTCAGGATAGTCTTTAACGATCCATTCTAATCCCATATTAGTGTCATTTTGTGAGAATATTAATGATCCGTCAGTGTAAATATGAAGTTGTTCATTTGAATGTGCATGAAAGGCCTTTAAAAGAGATATTAGTCATTCTTGAGTATCGTATACTTGGATAAATTTACGAATTAAAACCTCATCAAACGATCAACAATCTGGTAAATAAATATATGGAAGATTATTTGGAATAAAAGCTGAGTCAAGCTCATCATCCCTTTGAGTGTGATTATTATATAAGTAGAATAAATCTGAGAAGTAATTATCAGCAGGTGAGGATGAATTCTGAAAAGCCTTTTTAACGTTAGCTATGCAATTAATGTTAGCTGATAGCGATAGAGGAAAAGTACACAAATCTTCTTGATTCAGAATCAAATCCGAATCTTCATGAACATTAAATGCACACGTTCCGTTAGTACAAGGAGTTAAAGACATGTAAGAGTCACCTTTATTGTTGAAAGAGTGAGAAGATAGGTAATATTGAATAGTAAACTTATCACTACTTTTGTCAACCACTCGGCTATAAAATGTTTGGGATCCAATTTTGCCTTTAATCCATTCTTTTTTCCTTCAGTCTGACGTGATGGACAGAAGTGGGTCAGGCAGGGTATCCATATTGAATATCGCAATGGAAGAGTCACTAGCTTTGTTGATTTCTGTCAAGTAATTAAAACCCAATAATTGTATAGTGGAAAACAAGTTAGGATTTCTGCCTTTTAAGTTCTTTTGCTGGCGAAATTTGACCTGCTTTTAACTTAAAATATTGTCAAAGTCTGATGTAATAATTTGTATAATATAAAATAAATAGTGTTTAGTAGATAATTTCAAAAGGTAGAAAGCATCCTCTGGGTAATGTTGAAAAATTAAATCTCTGATGGAAGGTCCTGACCCTACTACTGTCCATGAATCCTTGAAGAAAAATAGGAAAGTGACATTCAATAATAAAGAGGACATGGAATGTAAAAGCTGTAAATATAAATAATAAGGAGCTAGTTTGAAGTTCAAAGGTACAGCATTGTGTTCCAGTACAGGAAAAATAAGACCAAGGTCTAATTGACAGTTCTTCAAGGAAATGTGTACAGAATCTTTGAGTGGGTTAGTGAAATTAAGGTGAGCTAAAAAATTAGTGATTTGATGTTCTTTGATAGAATGAGAAAAGTATCAGAATCCGCCTAGTACCAGGTGAAAAAGAATGTAGTTGGCCGTAGTTTTAGGGAGACCTAATTGGTGTTTGCATATTGTTGTAAGGGGGGAAAATAATTTATCTAAGCGGTAGTCTGGTAGGGAGGACAGCAATAATCTATATTGTAACCTTGGAATGAGCACTTTATTCAAAATATAGACCAATTGACCAATAGTGAGTTTCTTCTTTCAGATCAAGTTGCAAATATTTCTTATTTCACGATTCACTGTGTTGATGTCTGCAGTGAGCTGGTTGCCCATGATGAACCAAACTCCTAAGATCCTTTCAGAAAGACTTTTGTCCAGGGCATAAATTAGAGTACTGGCTAAACCTGTACCCATTGTGATGTTACATTGATCCTGTGGCAATGAAGGATTAAGCACCATGAGAGAAGATTTCTTGCCATTAATTTGAATATCATTGATATCAAAAAATTCATTTGAAATATTGATGGTGTGTTGTAAGTCTAATTTTGATTTTCCTATCCACTGAGTGTCATCAGCATAAGCAGATGTGGTGAACCTAATTGGATTTGGATTGTCATGGAAAAGGGGAGAATTGTTATGTGTGGAAGAAACTTGAAGTACAAATCCACTTGTTCCTGATTGTTGGATTTGGTATAAGAGTGGATCATAGAAAATTTGCCAAAGGAGAGGAGAAATTACCTCTCCTTAGTCAAATACAGCTTTGCCGTAAAAAAATCCATGAGTTCAAACTCTGTAATAATAGCAATCTGTCTCGAGTCAAATAAGTTAATAATAAATTCGACTATGATGCTTGAGATTTTGATACGTTTTAGTGCTTTCTAAAGAAAAGTCATAGAGACAGCAAGCCACAATTCTGACTTGGATCTTTTAGCTTCTGAGATAATGTTGTTCAATAAAGTTAATGGAGTAGAAGTATCATTTTCAGGTAATCCTGCAAAGTTTAGCTCTTTGAGTATATTGTGCTAGATATAAATTGAAGAAAGCCTTAGGGTAAGAACTTTGACCACGCATTTGTGAAAGCATTCCAAAAGTAATATAGGTCTGATATGAGATAGATTGTAATTCCACTTGGTAGGTTTAGGGATGGGAATTAATTGGAATAATTTTCATTTCTTAGAAATGAATAATGGCTGTTGAAAATGTTAGGCCTGCAAATTTTGCGAATGCGTCATGGAGCGATAAAGGGCATTTCTTGATTAAGATATAGCTGATACTAGAGATGTCTGGAGCAGAGTCCTTATTGGAATTTTTGAGAACTGAGAGCCATTCCTCCCGATCAGATGTGGCAATTAAGGAATCATAAATATTGTGGTTAATCGAATCCATAGGGTAATAAATCTCAGCCCATTTGGCTAGTAGATTATCAAATTTGTGCATACATTTTTGAAAGATTTTTTGGAAGATATGAGCAGCTTCTTTTTTAATGTCATCAGCTTCAAATAACATGGTCTCTTCAGGGGTGTCCGCATCAACTCTTAATCTATCAATAACTATCTTTTTAGAAGAACATTCCAATATAGAATTAAGCATTTTTTTTGATCATCAATAATATTGTGGTTTCTTTTAGTAATGACCTCTTTGATATTATCGTCCCTTTCTTTGTGAAATAATCGAAGTAATATCATTTTTTGATAGTCTATCCACATATGAATGGAGTCATGCCATGAGAGAGTAGAAAGATCAGTGCATCCTTCAGCAAATTCATTTAAGGGAGAAAGTTTAAGTCTTGATATGGAACGTTGAATATCCCTTAATGAATGAAGCAACTTGGGCAGAAAATAGAACAGATCCGGAAATTCTTTAGATAAATTGAATAGTTTCCGTAAATTGGAAAGAACTTTGAAGACCTGTAAATGTCGCTTGTAAAAAGATTTATGTTTATAAATCTGTGATCTTTTAAGATTTTTGTTAGAAATTATAGAAACTGGGATGTTATCATTAGCGGCTTGTTGTATCGATAAAATGATATTGTCCCAAATGTGATCCGCAGTGGTTTAGTTGAAAGAGGAAGGCAAAATTAATTCAATTAAATTCAAAATTCCTTTGGAGCATAAAATAGCAGCAACTTGTATTTGATACGTGGATCACTGCTCCGTTGTAGCTTTGTCGTAATGATAAACTTTGCGTTGCTCTTTACTGCTTTTGTTATACTTGTTGTGAAGATTATAAGAAATGTGAAATCCAAAATTAATTAAAACAGTATTTATAGCATGATCGGAGTCAGTAATATCTAACGAAGATATCAGATCAGCTTTGACTAAAGTATCAGTAAAGGCTGGTGATAGCCATATGTAATCTATTCTAGTCTGTATGGAGTCATGTGTATAAGAATATATTTTAGAATTGGGATGAAGTTCTCTAAATGAATCTATAAAATCTGATTCATCAAATGAAATGAAAAGATTATTGATATGTCCTTTTGTCGAGAATGATCAAGCCTTTTGTTTCTAAGAGTGTTAAAATCTCCTAAAATAATGTAAGGTTCTTCACGTCTGTTGTAATTAAAAATCTTATTTTTAATTAATTTGGTGATCTGTGTAGTGTTGACTTTGTTGTTAGGTTTCATGTAAACAACTCCTATGTGACAAGTGCAATCATATCGGCAAATTTGTCTATCCTGAAATTATTAGGTTAAAATAAAGATTTTCCTGAANAGATCGTGCTCAGAATTGTACTGTAACACTAGAAAATCAGATGATGAGTTGTCATCTGACTAAATGACCAGCTAAAGTAAAAAATTTTTGTCACGAACCAAAATTATTAGACAAAACATAGTCGTGTAAAAACCCATTTCTCCTACAAAAAATCCATTTCTCATATTTCACCAAAATTTTTATTTTCCAGATTAACAAGTAGGTTTTTTTTGAATATATATCAATAAAAAAGAAAAAACTCGTCAAAAAAATTTATATAATTTATTTTATTTGGGTTAATATTGAATTTTTCAGGTATAATGGCTTATATATTACCTCCTACTCCAATTTCNCCCATAAGTTTTANCNAAGATATTTTACAATGCTCTATATNTAAAAAGACATTTAAATCTAAGNGAGGTTTAAGTCAGCATAAAGCAATTATACGCCGATATAATTCTTCTTGCGTAGGCTTTTACAAGCTTCCAAAAAATTTTATAAATGAATTTAAAAAAANANTAGTTTTTTTAATTCATCNCCAACTTNCTTNTCATTTTACCAAAATTGGATTAAAGGCTGTCACTGTGGCCTGCACTGAAAGTCAGTTTTTTGCTACATTTGGTAAGAATATTCATCATTATTCTAACAAATCTCATGTTTATAAGTGCATCTTTGGAGGGCCAGATGCGTCAAGTAAGCTAGCGCAGGTCTTTGATGATACAAATTGGGGAACCAAATTCTATCATGAAAATGAAGTAACTTCGGTGATGACCAATCTTGATGATATAGATACAGAAGAAGAAAATCCTCTTAATCGAAAGCGAAAATTTAAAATTTATTCACAAAGAAACTCACAATATAAACGAGAACAAGTAATTATTAAATGGAAACTCCGACAAGAAAAGGATGTAAAGAGTAATAAATGTGAGGGTGGATTTTTACATATCCATTTCTGGATTACAAAAAAAAGAATAATAGATCATTAAGTAGATAAAATAAAAAAAAAGAAATGTAAAGAAATATTTTTTTTTTTCAGCTAATGCATATAATTTTTAGAAAGTACTATACATTACATGAATTGCATGTTAGAAACTAGATTTGTATAAAATAAAAATGTACATATTAAAATGACTTAGTTGTACAATCACCTAAATTAACGAGCTACGGTTTTGAATATACTAAAAGGTTTTGTTTGTGAAATAAAAGAATTCCCACCCATACATACTTGCACTCCCGCTTTTTATTAAAGTCTCAAAGTCTGGCTCGTAAGCTCGTTAAAATTACAAAAAAGAAAAGAAAGAAGAAACGTTAATACGTTTCTCAAATCAAATAAACAAAAAACCTCCCCTCTCATACTTACTTTACTCACTCCCGTCTTCTATCGTTAAAGCCAGCACTCCTACAAAAAGAAAGAAGAAACATTAATACGTTTCTCAAATCAAAACAACAAAACNTNCCTCTTATACCTACTTATACTTCCGCCTTCCATTAAATTCTCAAGTCCAGTTCNTTAAAGCCAGCATTCCTACAAAAAAGAAANAAGAAATNTTAATACGTTTCTCAAATCAAAACAACAAAACCTCCCTCTAATACCTACTTATACTTCCGCCTTCCATTAAATTCTTAAGTCCAGTTCATTAAAACCAGCATTCCTACAAAAAAGAAAGAAGAAATGTTAATATGTTTCTCAAATCAAAACAACAAAACTCCCTCATATACCTATTTATACTTCCGCCTTTCATTAAATTCTCAAGTCCAGTTCGTTAAAGCCAGCATTCCTACAAAAAGGAAAGAAGAAATGTTAATACGTTTCTCAAATCAAAACAACAAAACTCCCTCTTATATCTATTTATACTTTTGCCTTCCATTAAATTCTCAAGTCCAGTTCGTTAAAGCCAGCATTCCTACAAAAAAGAAAGAAGAAACATTAATACATTTCTCAAACAAATAAATAAAAAATATATACATGTATATACTCAATATACATGTCCATTCTTTCGTTATACGTTTAAAGCTAACGTTCCTATAAAATAAAGTTCGTCATTAATTGTCTAAATAAATGACTAGAAAATATATATTTTAAAGTTTTTTTTAAGAAAAAAGTTTTCTTTTTTGAAACGAAAAAAAAAGATTTTTAAAGTTTTTTTTTAAATATTTAAACTGAAAAAAATATTTAAATCAAAAAAAAAAAANTTTTTTTTTAGCAAAATNANCTTTTTGTTTGTAAACAAAAAAGGTAATATCAAACAATATGCTTACTATTTAAAAAAAACTTAAATTATAAGTTGACGTTATTAATACTAAAAATAGATTTATTTATATAGTTATAACTAGCATAACTCGTCACGCTGCGCCAGGATCAATGAGCTTAAAGTAATATAGTAAATCATATACAGTACATAAAAATGTTCCAGAAATAAGCTGTGACATAAAAAAAACATCCTGATTTATATTCAGGAAAATTAGATCCTATATGTTATCAATAGATGGTTTAAAATTTTTATTTGTTTAATTATGGCTAATATTGATATTAATGCCAAGCAAAATAAATATATATATATATCGGCTATATTAAAATGATGTTATTAAACACTTTGAAAAACTTTACTATAAAGGTTTGAACTAATAGATTTTATTTCAATTATAAAAAAAAAATCAATATAATTAACAATCACGCCACTTATCAGATCGCTGCAGTATGCCACCTAAAATATGGAATAGATCAGGCGTGGAGGCGCAGATGAATCACACATTACACAATTCAAAATTATTTATATGTACAGGTAATCTAAACTTTCCGCTAGACAACAATTTTTTTAAAAAAAAAATCACAAATTCCATTGGTGATCTATTGTTACAAAAAAAAATTTACTACTAATCAGTAATTTAGTATTAAGGTCTTAACTTTTAAGTATAAACATAAATTTGCCAATCAAAAGATTTTAACTTTTAAGTATAGATCAGGCACAGATCCGCACAATTTAAAAATTATTTATACATGCTAATCTAAACGTTACGATTTTCCATGAATTTTTTTAGTTATATAGAAGTATAATCAACAATAATAGTATGGATATAAATAAATTTGAGTATCACGATAGTGATGATACTAAAAAAAAAAATTATTATTATTTTTTATGTATTTTTTATTTTTATTTGAATTTTACATTCTGTATTATACAGAATTTTAACAATGCTGAAAGTTAAAGCTAAAAAAACTTGCAAAAACATTCCTAAAGAAATTACTGAATACCCCAAAACAGATGTTATATTATATACTGATGGCAGACGGAGCTATCATTATAGAGTTAAAAAAGAAGGTCTATATCTTCAACCTCCAATTTTAGCTTACTCTCAAGGGAAAAATAAATATAAAATTCCAGATTCTTATTGTGTTGAAACTACCTGGGGTCGAGGTAATAACAAGCAAACAGTAGAATATTCTATCAATTATATAAGAGAAAAGCCATTTTTTAGGGTATGTATGGATCAAATTTTTCGGAAGATGTTTGCTCAAACACGTCTCCAACAGCAGCAGCAAATGCCNTTATACGAGTAAGTGTTATTAAATTTTTACTGCTAAAATTGAATTAATTATTAAAATATTTTTTTTTTAGAAACTTTTTTCTAATAATGAAAAGACATTAATGTTAGGAATACATCTTTTTGGAATTCACTTAGAAACATTAAAGCAAGCCAGAGAAAGTAAAAGGAAAAATAATAGTAATATTCAACTAAAACAAATAAAACCAATCAAACATTGTGACAAATCAATGATATATAAAAGATAATGCAAATTTGGGGATCAGTTGAAAGAACAGGTTCAAATTGAAGGAGCTAAGATTTATGGCAAGGATCAAGTAATTCTCAAGCAAACAGTCAGTGGAAATGTCACAAGATTAGCAGTGAGTTTTTTTGTA
>QKYT01000732.1:14406-55998 GCA_003550305.1 Glomus cerebriforme
GCATTCTTAACATTTTAATGAATAAATTATAATGATAAAAGATTATTACTGAAAATATATCTGTATATTAAATATTGTATTAAATATACAGAGTTTAATTGTTTAAATATAATTCAAAAAAACTATAGTATTTTTCGAGACTTGCAAAAAGAGATTAAAAACGAAAAGTGATCTCCTCTTTTATTTTAATCAATAAAATTACTTTTTTTAAAAAAAAAAATTAAAAAGTAAATTACCATTTATCTTGTATCAACTTTTATCGAAATAAAAATCAAAAATTGAGAATAATTGAGAAAAAAAAGATAAATAAATCAAAAATGAAAGTTGACCTTTAATTTTAATAAAATATTTTCAAAAAGGTAAGTTCATCTATATAATATACAGTATATGTATATATAATTAACATAATACAATTATCTGCAAGTTTTCTAGAAAGCGCAGATATTATAAATCTGGCATAAAAAAAAAATCTCGAATAATTTTATTTATCCGGTGAACATAGTTAAATATAACACTTTAATATAGCTATTCAGAATCACAGCGTATTTGCTTAGTCTTGATATCCCAAATGACTGACATCCAACGTGATATCAGTGTATCGCCGGATTTAATTTGCCGCATTACACATGATTTCAGATAATGATTTTGGTACTTTCATTTAAGTTGTAGCAACTCTCAAATTCATTTCACTTATATTATTTATATATACACATTTTAATTATCAAAATTTTATTAAAGCGTGTGACTTATGTATTTATTTATGCTTTATTTATTTTGTTTTCTAAAGATTTAATATTATTATTCCCAATACCATGTATTCTTATTAAATTATTAAAATCTTTCCAAGTTCTTGGCATAATTCTACAAATTTATAGTGCTATATTATCATTATACATTTTTTTCAACAATTTACCAATACTTTTAACCATAAATGACGTTTTATCTTGTTAAAATAGAAAGTTTATTGATGAATTTTTTAATTCAAAAAAAAAAATTATTATAATAATGATTATGATACCATAATTCTATATATTTATACCAATTAATATTCAGATCATCATATCTTTAAACTTCAATATTATATGATTCGAATTTCTTCACTTGATCTTTCAATAAAAACAAATCTCTTACTCTTATATAATCTTCTTTAAAAGCTAAATATTTAACTCTTCTATTTTTCATAATATATTCTTCTATAATATATAAGGTAAAATATCTTGTTCAATTACTTTTGTCTTATTTCTTTTAACTAATTTCTTAATTTTCTTAAAAAAAGATTTTTGAGAATTATTTAAAAATATATTATTTTTAATAACTAATTTGTTAATAAACTTATTTTGAGAATCATTTAAAAATATCTTAAAATCATTAATATTAATTTCAAATGATAATTTTAAATATTCTAAATTGAAAGGAAGAATTAATCCTAATCCTTTTAATACAATAGAATTAAAAACTGCATTTACACTAAATTCAATAATAAGATAATTAAGATTCTTTCCAATATTTTTAATTAAATCAAGTGTTGGATATATATAATCTGGAGTATAAAAGCAAGAACGATCAAAGAATTTAAAAACTTTAAAATTTGAACAATATCCTATAATTATTTTAAGTAATTGTTATTTTAATTCACTATTTTTTATAGATTCAAAACCAAAATTTTCTAAATAATCATCAGATTTTGTAATAATGATTGTAATGAATCTTTTTCAATAGTTTCACACAAAAATAAAGATTTTAATTTAAATGGTTTCGTAATATTACTTATTTGTTGACTGAAATCAGAATTTAAAGAAGGACAATAAAAAATATGAATAGATTCTAAACAATTTAAATATTCAAATACTTGTTCTAATAAAGTTATTTTTTTAAAATCAATCTCATAAAATATAATTGTTTTTAAAGAATTATTACAACTATTTAATGACAATAAAGAATGACTTAGAGTAAATTCATTATATTTATATGTAATTTTTTTAGATTTAATTGTGAATTGATTAAATTTGATGAAAAATATTCATTTAATCCATTATTATTATTAAATTGAAAATTCATTGTTGAAATTGTATTACAATTTGATGATAAAAATGATATAATGGAACAATATTTGGTACATTTGTAATTCCTTCAAGAGTTAAATTTTTGATCTTATAAATGAAATTTGGATTTTGTAAAATCATTTCAAAGATATCATTTAAATAGTCATGATTTACATATGTAATGACTTCAAAAGTACGTAAACTTGCTCCATTTTCAATAAATATTTTAAATAAAGTTTTGTAAATTAATTTTACAGATAATGTAAAATTATTAAAATTATTATAAAGATACCAATTTTCAATAGAAAAGAAAGTTTTTGCTGTATTTAAAGATTTAATAAAACTATGATAATTAAATAATGTATTTGAAGGAAATAAATTATTATTAATTCCATCTCGTTTTAATTTTGTTTTATCATCATCATTTAAAAATGATAATTTTGAGTAGGAATTGAAAAAGGGTCCTTCCATAATAATGGAATAGCCATACGACACCATGATCTATTAACTAAAATACAAGAATATAATGTTTTATAATCATTTTGAAAGTATTTCCCGATTTCATTTGTTAATTCGGGTAAATCTCCTGAAAATATTTTTGAGCAAGCCATAATAATTATTGTAAAGGAGAGAAGAAAAAAATGGGGAATAGAAAGGATATCTGATATAGCGTGTTAGTATTTTTAAATTTTATTTATTTTTTAATATCATTGGAAACTTTGGAATGTCGATCAATTTCATGATACACAAAAAAATTGTAAACAAAGACAATGCATATTTGTTTATAGTATATACTGTACTAATATGTTTTAGTCCGAACTTGAAGCCTCATCGGATTTAAGGAACCATCATTGTTTCACATAATTAATGGATTAGATTGGTCAATCTACTTTCAAATATACTACTATAAACTTGGAATAAGATCGAGTTAGTTCGAACATAGGAGTTTAATTTAGAGTTTTTGCCGTATAAGCTTTAATAAATAAATACAATGGAGAGTTCCCACTACTTTTAATTAGTTAATTACATTCATATAAATTGAAAGTATTGAAAGTTATTGTAATTCTTTCTAAATATATTTGCTTATTCGCCTGATTTGTATACTGATTGTCATGCATCTATGAAACTAATTATGCTACTTACGCATATTGCTAATAATAAATCATGACTAAAGACTGTCTAAAGCCTATTACTAATATTATATACTATTTATAATGGACAAAATAATTACAGTAATTATTTTTAAAATCTCCACATTCATTGTTTATAAATTAATCCCTGAAATAATAAGTAATTATAATTAAATAAATTAATATACAATATTTATTCCTAAATTGCTAATATTATATCATAACATGTCTTTTAATTTGTGGTTTACATGTATATTATTAACAGAAATGTTAAACAAAGATGTATAATTTTATAAAAAGTAATCCTATTAATACACATGAGAAATTTATGATTACTCTAATACAATAAAATTTTTACTCTATCCAATTATGAAATATTTTTTTTTTTTTACAAACAATTGAATAAAATATGTGAAACGATGTTATTGAACATTACGCGAATCTATGAATTTAGTAAATTCATATTATAAATTGGAAGTTTTTATTCTGATTAGATATAAAAAATTTTAATTTACCCTAAGATCAACCAATATGACGTAATAAAAATTGAAGCGATGTGAATTCCAAAAGTTTGTGTAAAATTTTTTGATATTTACTACTGATTATTTCCTTGATTATTTTTATGATAAACTTTTAAATTGATGAGGCCTAATAAAAAAATTTATTAATACCTTTTTTCTCATAAAGCTGGGGATAGATTTTTTGCTGCTTTGTTAATAACATTGATTAATATTTCTTTAAACTAGAGTTTGGCCAAATTAATGCTAAAGCCGGCCAGAATTAAAAATGTTTTACGTTGTCAAAAAAAAAGACCTTTTCTTGAACAAATTTTTTAATTAATAAAAGTAAACCCGATGTAGTGCTTATTAGAATTTTGGATTAACAATATAATATTTATTAAAAAGCTGCTTATTTTAAAATTATATGACTTTATTGAATTATTTAATAGTAGCATGAAAACAGTATGTAAAGTAATATCTGGTTGGTTAATATCAGAATTTCACATGGACATTATTTTGGACCATTTTATTGGTTTATATTAGGATTTTCTCACAAATTCCTTTCTTTATGTCTATGCTAATAGTAGTATGAGCTTTCTCAATTTTTTCTTGATGAATAGGTGGAATGCAACAGATAAACAAAACTGTGTGAACTGTGTATATAAAAAAGAATTGTCATCGAAAATGTCCAGTGCGTCCAGAAAATGTTCCACACGTCAGTAACTATTCAGAAAATTGAAATATTGCGGACACTGTCACACTGAGACATAACATTCAGAATATTGCAATTTTCTGGACTTTCCGTCGCATCTAGACATTTTTGATGACTATTTTCAGACTTACTATTTTTATAGGAAAAATAACTATCAAATATTACCATCATATTTGCATCAGATAATAGATAAAGGCCTTTAACAAAATGTTTTAATAATAATGATGGAATAATTTAACAAAAAACTTCAACGCCTTTCAATAACTATTTTCAAGGCCATAAAATTTCATCAATAATTTTGGTTAGTAATTTTTTTTACACATAAAATTTATATTTTTAAAAATATGAAAATTATTTCTTTAAATAAAAGTATAAAAAATTTAATGCTTTAATTATTTGATATAATATCTTAATAATAAAAACATTTTATAGATAATTTTATACTTTAATAACATTTAAACAAAAAAAAAATAAAGATTTATTAAGGAAAAATTTTGATGTTAAGATTAATGGTTAAAATTACTTCATTAAATTATTTCACAAATAAATTGCTAAACAACTTTGCTTAGTCTTTAAAAAACAAGCTTACTCTAAATAAAGTCCTAAAATTATGCTATAAATATTTTGTAAAAAAAAAAAAATAATATCAATAATTTTAAAGAATAATGTACCTAATACCAAGCATTCAAGTGATTTCAGAAGTATATATATAAAGAATTTGCATTTATATAATAATATTTATTAAATTAATTTTATTTTAAATTTTCTGAAGTGAATCAATTTATTTTAAAGCATGACTTATAATTGATAAAAAATTGATAAATATTTCTAAATTAGCACATTTTTTTTATTATAAACTTACAACAAATGATGACCCGAGTAATGTTGGCCAATACTATAGATCCAAAATATAATGCACAGCCATATTATACACAGCCATATTATATAGTCATTATACACATAATACACTGTTATATTATACAATTATAATGCACAGCCATATTATACACAGCCATATTATTTATTATGTTTTTATATATTTCTCTTCTCTTTCCATCTGTTTATTTTTTTTCGCTTCTTTTTAAAACCTTTTATTTATTTATAAATTTAAATTCAAAAAAAGCAAGTAATGATACCTTAAATAATTTAATGATTAAGCAAAAACTATAAAGAACAAGTAACTTTAATTATTATCATCACGAATCACGCAATAATCTATTTCCATACAGACATTTTTGTATAATCTAATTGAGTACTATTAGTTCTTAAAATAAAATAATTGTTGTATTTTCATCTAATAGATATAAAAAGTCATGTTATTTAAGTAAATATTTAAATATAACCAAAATGAATGCTTGAACATTCTAAATAGTATTTAGAGACTTACATTAATTGTACAGCTACAATATATATTATATTTACATTAAAATTGTTAAAAGTAAGGTACAAATACAAATTGCATTTAAAAAAGCAATTGACAGAGCAGGAATTAGAAGTATAGAAGAAATTAGGGGAAAGAAGAAGGAAACAGAATTTGAAAGTTAATTTTAACAAATTTTGACCTAAAATTATAAGAATAACTTATACAAATACTGAGAGTTATACCAGATATACTGTAACTTATACTATTTATGATTTATATTCAAACTTAAATATAAAATTACATCTTAAAAACCAGAATAAAAAAGTTTTTTTTTTTTGATTCTAATTTTTAGATACTAGTTTTAGTTACAATAGAGTAATAGTTAAGGCAATAAAATCAGAAATTATTTTATTAATTTAATATTAAATACATTATATAAGAAGTTAAGAATAACATAATTTCCAATTTTTCTGAAAAACTTTTGCTTCATACCATATCTGGATATTTTGCACATGAAGAGAGACCAGCAAAGATTGTGAAAAGGAGATTGTTGATAAGGACCATCAGCTTCAGATCTGCCACGATTGCAATGATCTCCCTATGCACCCATCACTAATTTGGAAAACCTCCAATTCCATTTTCATAACCCTGCACATGTTGAACGCTCCTGATTCCTGCTTTGCAAAATTAGAATAATTAATACAAGCAAAAAGGAAAGATTCATAAATTTTACAAATGAATGAAACAAGTAAGGTTTGTTAGATAGCAAATCTGAATTACCTAATAATGATACTAGTAATGATTTCAGAGGAAATTATGAGGTAATTCTAATGGACAAAATAAAGATGACAATATCATAGTTTATAATGTAGTTTTTCACATTCATTTATTTTATAATAATTATGTTTGCTTTTGAACAAGAAACTTATACTGGTCATGCTGAACACATATTGTATCTTCAAAAAAAAACATTTTGGTCATTATTGAAATGCTATTATTATTTCAGTTAAGAAATTCTCAAAAATCCAACATGTGGTCTGGCTATTTCTTATACAAGACCAACTATAGCATATGTCACTTCTTAAATACAAGTCACCATATATAGAAACTCATTCAATAACATAATTAAGGATACTGATAAATATTCCCATCACTTCCAATTACATTCAGTTAAAATTCCAATACAATTATTCCTAAAAATTACAGAGATTGAAACAGAACATTAACAAGCATAAAAATTGATGTGTTGAGAAATAAAGTAAAAGAGATAAAGTTTTTTGCCATTGAATTATATCAACAAAAGTTAAACCAAATAATAGAAATAGAAAATGAGTTAGAAAATGAATCTATTAAATGGCAAATGTATAGAAAATGAATTTTTTTAATATAAATTGTTAATAAATTGTATGTCTCAACTATTCTATTCACTTCCAATTTTCTTGAATACAAATAATTTGATGGTCTGCTTTTTTTTTTACTTTTTTTTTGGGTTTTTTACATGGTCTACATCTCAATCCTTCTCTCCAGAGGAAGAGTTGCAACAACTGCAGCAACTCATCAATAATTTGGAACAGGTTGAGGTCTCCCAGGAACAACGTATACAAGACTTGGAGAGGCAGAATTCATGAATAAAAGGTAAACTTCATGAATGTGGACATTAGCATCAATATCCTTTTGACTTTTTGTTTAAAATTATAGTAAGGGAAAGTAAGATTTCTCAAGAAAGTACCAGAAATCTTCAACAGGCATTTGGAGCTTAGAAGATTGGATGGGTGATATGTTGGAATTTGTAAAAACATATAATTCATATTTACTATTAAATTATTTTCAATTTAAAATCACATATATACAAACAGTTTAATTACTATGGTATCAGAATAGTTTTGAAATAGTATTAGTTTGAATTCTTATAATGATATATCAATTTAATAGCTATCAATTTTAATGTAATTAATAATCATCATTCAAGTGAACTCTAAGAAAAACATTATTCATTTCCTTCAAAATTTTCTAAACTACCAAAAAATAAAGTGCCCAATGATCCCTGAGGATTATAGAGACAAATGTTTTAGATGTTGGAAAAAGGGCCATTTTTCAAAAAATTGCTTTAGGAATGATAGGGAACTCTGGATGAATAATAAAGATACAGAAATTCTGGTAAAATTAAAACCAGGTTAAGTTATTGCACACAACTATATTATAATTTATTTTATTAATTATATTATAATATTGGATAACTTAGACATAATATTGAGGATATCTGGCTAGAAAAGATCTAAATAATACAATTATCAAAAAACTCAACATATTTTAAAAAAGCTAGTAATTTTTATTTTATCTGTAAGCATCTAAAAAAAAGTGTATGGAAAAAATGCAATATTGCACCAACATATTGGAATCAGATATAATAAAAATAATGTAGAATTAATTAATTAAATTAACATGATTTTATTTTTTAAAAATCAAATTCTATACTATTTTTGGAATTAAATAATATATATTTTAAATCACATTATTATATAATTTAGTAACTATACATATACTATAATAATAAAATAATATAAATTTATTTAAAAGTTAGAAAAAATAATTAAAATTACTTTAAGGAATTTAAAATATAATCCCAAAATTTATGAAAGAAAAAATTATAAGTAAACTGAATTTAGTAAGAAACATCTTTAATATTTTATTACTTATTAAATCAATCTAATTATATTAATTTATTAAATAATTCAGGAATTAGAATTTAAAATAATCTGTAAGTGCCATTACTATTGGAATAAACTCCAAAATTATATCAAAAAACAACAGTAAAAACAAAACATATATATTAAAGTATATATTTATATAATAAAGTAATTATATTCCTTTTTGTAGTGAAAGAAATGTATTTATTTCTTAAAATTTTAAAAACTTTCAGTTAAAATATGAATTTACATATTATTATTACCACATTATGGTAATAAAGATTATGGTCATTGTTATGCAAAAAACGTTAAATATGTTAATGCATGTGAAAGTTACATCTAAAAATTACTACAACCATACTATGATTTGTACATACTATATTTGTACTAAAATATGATATATTTCATATCACCTTTAAAGATTGTTTTGGTTTGAAGTTTAATAAAATAGATACATTAGTTCTTCAACTTGTTAACCAGAAGTTGAGTTATATAAATGAGAAATATGAACCATTAGATCTGTTAATAGTTTTGGAATTAGTTGTTAAATTTGAAAAAAAGAAATTGGATGATATTGCTATCATTTTGGTTATTAATGAATATACAATACTATGGTAAATATTAAAAAAAAATGAACTTACTAAAAAATTCTGATTTTACAAAACTTTAACAAGCATTGGAAATCTTTCATTGAGAAATATTTTCTTATCATATGCTAACTATGATAAATATCAACTAATGAAGGAATGAAAACTAAACAAAAAAGTTCAACAAATTTATAGAGCTTATTATTCAAATCTTGCATTTTTATTTGATTTACTTCAACCTTTCCTTAATAAATTGAGCTACTTAAGGAAGAAGATAAGGAATGATGATTTATACAAGCCAAATGGTTCTGATGATCTGGTACCTAATACTTATATCAACTTAATTGTCAAGTCTTTTTTTATATACACAAGGTCACAAGCCAATGCAGTCAGTTCTTAAAAAAATTTTTGTCAAAAAACATTTTTTAACAAAAAACAATGTGATGTTGTATATAGCACTAACTCCTAACAGTTTCTTGCAACTTCTTCCAGATTTTGAAAATTTTACTAGTTACTTTTTAAAACCATCAATAATATACTACTCAAAATATTTTTAATATGAATGATTTAGTTACAAAACTTCTTGTGAATGATTTTAAGGTTATAGAAGAGGCTGAAAACTTTATATGATTCTTTGGCTAAGAAAAACATTGACAATTACAACATAATTGATTTTATGACAACTCTTCAAATTAATCTCAAAAAGTACACTAAAAAAAGAATGCTAAAAAATATTAAAAAAAAAGAAAAGAAAAAAAATGAATGAGGTTAATTATTTAGTCATCAGTTTATAAAGAAATTCTAAATATAATTAAAGACCAGAAAATGTTTAGACATAATTGAGATATCAAACCACATTATTTCTTGATTTATTTAAGAGTTTAACACTTTCATACTATTATTCTGAATCATGTACTGATTATAGACAATTTAGGGTGGTTTTGGATGTTTCAGGTTGATAAAGCCACCAATCACTTCTGAATTGGAACAAATATGTCAAGATAAATTTATGAATTTTTATATTGAAAATTGTAAAGTTTACATCCTGCAATTCCAGAGAGAAAACTTTAATTGCTTATGTTGATGAACTTTTTGCATTTAATTTACCTTTGACTCTTTTAAAAAAAAACATAAATCTATCAGATGAGATTCTCAAAACAATGTCTAAAGTTAATAATGGAAAGTTCATGGGAATCATTATGGCAAATGTACTACTTGATAAATTTGAGCAAATATTCAATGGCTAGAGTGATATTAGAAAGATGCCAATATTTGTTAAAATTGTTTGTTAAGAACTAATAAAGATTGTTCAATACTCTAATGTCAATGTCTTGCAAGTAGCAAATGCAAATGCAGGTTACACATTGGATAAATAATATTTATTTTCTGGATGTTTGTTATGGTTCTGTATTATTAATTTAAGTACAATGTTATGTTTTCTGTTTCTGTACAGGTTAAGTTGCATTATTCAATTAAAGCAATTGCTAGGACTCTCAGCATAGTTGATCCAGAAATGTTTTACAAGAATAGGAATGGAAAAATTTTTCAAGAGGAATCAAATACGCCTATCATTATCTCTACACCTAATTAAGAATATTATTCAAACAATGAGATTCCTTAATATTGTATTATATTTGGTTAGTATAATTGCATGAAGGCATAAGGCTTATTTCATATATTTTTTAATAATGTTTCAAAATAATAAAAGAATCTCTTCTTCCTCTAAGAGGAACCAAAGAAAGAGAATATCAAAGAAAGCTAAAATGAGTAACAGTAATGAAGCCAGCAAATATATTTTATGATTCTCAAAAAATAAGTTAATGAGAATAAGAAAGAATTTTTAAATAAGATAATACAAATATGTAAGTGTGACTCTATTGGCTTATTGGTTGCTTATCCAGCTGATGTGTGCCAAGAACAAATAATCATTCACATGATCTAGGGAATCAACTAAAATAACAACTTATCAGAATCATTGATCACAGAAATGCATTGACTATCTTTCGAGAACAAAATTTACAATTTCTAGATATTTACTAAAAAATACTTAGAAAAGAAAGAAATAAATAAAGAAGTAGATATATTGAAAGGAAAGGTAGCAAATTGGAAAAAGAGTAATAAAAGATAAAAAAGTAATTACTGCTCTGCAACACTTTCATTAGTTTTTATAATTGATATCATTAATCATATTGTTATAAATGAAGAAAATGCATACATTATATTTTCATGCTTTCATTATTTTATTTCGTACATAATTTGTAATTCATTTTTTTTTAGTATAACTTTTATGAATAATCAAATAATAAAAGCGAAAAATTTTATTAATTTTTAGATGCTGTACAGTGAAATAATCACATTACTTTATTTCTTACAATATTCTATAGCTAATTTATGATATTGCTAAATGTTAACTATGAAATTTTTATACCCTTTATAAACAGACTATGTAAGGAATTAAGTGCTGCAAGAGAGTTCTTTCAAGATAATAGAATTTTGAATCTATACACAAATTTCAAAGAGCAATGAGTGTATACCCAAAAATACTCAATATAATGCACAAGGCTTCAGTTATATGTATATTCAGTATGGTACTAATTTGCAAATCAGTACAGTACATAAATTTTTTATGATTGATTATTCCATACCGTACTGTACTGGCTCTATATATTATTGTAGAGCCAGTATGGTTGATCATCCGTACCATACCTTCCTACCACTTCAAGGCGTCCATATATATGGCAAAAATCAGATGTTTGCAAACACAGTGACCTTCACAAAATGTCACGAAAGTGGCACATTGGCCGGAATTAAGGAATTAAGTGTGGCATTTATGTGAACTGAAAAAATTTTGTCCACAGATAGTGATTAATGAGGATGTGACACGGGAGGGTATAACACAAGTAGTGAAAAATATCACATGATATTATGTGATATTTTGTGACATCCAGTGAAGATTACTCACAAAAATGTCACTGTGCCAATTAAGCATGACGACATGCCGATTTTTATCATATACGAAAGGGATTAAAATGGTCAATGTTCCAATGATTTTATGATTATGATTTGATATATAGATTTTGTTTTATTTGCACAAGATGGTAAAAAAGATTCACCAACTAGTGCCTCACTCTATTTTATATGATTTATAGTGATCTAAGAATCAATTTTGGAATCAGGAAAATTACGTTAACTTACCTCATCACAAAAATTGATTAATGCACGCTCAGATTTACAATAAAAAAATTTGACAATCTATCAAGAGGTTATGATTAAGGGTGCAGATATTTGGTTTTTATAGTTACATCACGATGTATGTATTATATGGTATGTATTATATGTATAGTTCGATATACTACTTAAAGTTGATAATCGATATAGAATAGTGCAAATGAGAAAAATTTTCACACGTTAAAATATAACTCGCGTTAAACAGTTTCTCTTCAAATAAACATATTGGATACTAATTATGTTAATGAGAAAAATAACATTTATGAAATATTTGAGGATGCATCAGTTCCAAAATATGTTTTAATTAAGTTTCCTATTAAACAAAAAATTTAAATTTAGCATAAATTTTATTTCAAAAAAGGAAAAATTCAAAATGAAACAAAAATAAAAATCTAATGCATGTATATATTTCTTTTTCTATTCACTTGATATGTTGCAAGTTGAAGCGACATCAGCATTATCAGTGTTTCCTGGATGGTCGAAGAGACTATATACTTCTAGCTAATATTAATGAAGTTTCCATTTTTTGGAAATGTCTTAGATAACTAATGGAAATTGCATATTAGACACCAGAGCATCCATGGTGAACTTTTACCAGTGCCGTTTGAAGTATCTGAAATTTTAGTTGCATTTTTCGTTTTAATTCTGCAATTTTCTTTTGAAGTAATGCTTGGTATATATAGGCAAAAACACAGTTTTGAAACCATGGACTTCTCATCATTATCCATCAAATGTGCAATATCAGATAGAGTCAATTAACCCTCTTGAACGATCATCAATCTCATGTCTAGCCTGAGATACATAGCCATCAAAGAACCAGCAATTAATAAAAAGCATGTCTTTCCAGCCATTTTTATCTAGGAATATCATTAAGTTTAGTATCAGTTGATGATTTTGTAAATTTTCATTAAATTCATATGTTTCTTTAATTTGTTTATAAATTTCACGGTCCGTTTTTTCATAAAATGCAATTATTCACATAAAACTGCAAATAGAAATTTATATAGCTTTTTTGAAGATTTCGTAATGTGTGATTAAATTTCTTTACTTTTAAAACATCACTTGAAAAGAAATATACTTTTGTAAATTAATAACTTTATTTATGTATAATAAACCAGAAAGTTTTTTTAAATATTTTTTTTTAAAAAAAAAAATTAATAAGTTTCTTCTATATATTTATACCAATTAATGTTCAGATCATCATAATTTTGAACTTCAATATTATATGATTCGAATTTCTTCACATGATCCTTCAATAAAAACAAATCTCTTACTCTCATGTAATCTTCTTTAAAAGCCAAATATTTAACTCTTCTCTTTTTCATAATAAATTCCTCGATATAAGGTAAAATATCTTGTTCAATTGCTTGCGTTTTATTTTTACTAACTAATTTCTTAATTTTCTCAATAAGAGAACTATGTAAAAGTACTTTATTTTTAATTACTAATTTGTTAATAAAAGTATTTTGAGAATCATTTAAAAATATTTTAAAATCATTTATATTAATTTCAAGTGATAATTTTAAATATTCTAACTTGGTAGGAAGAATTGATCCTAATTCTTGTAATACAATTGAACTAAATATTGTACTAATACTGCATTCAATAGAAAGATAATTAAGATTCTCTCCAACATTTTTAATTAAATCAAATGCTGGATAAATATTATCTGGAGTATAAAAGCAGGAACAATCAAAAAAGTTGATATTTGAACAATATTTCTTCATTAATTGAAATAATTTTTGTTTTAATTCATTATTTTTTAATAATCCAAAACCAACATTCTCTAAATAAACACCAGATTTCTGTAATAATAATTGTAATGATTCAACTTGTAATATTTCACCCATAAATAAAGATCTTAATCTAAATGGTTTAGTAATATTAATTATTTGTTGAACGAAATCAGAATTTAAAGAATGACAATAAAGAATATGAATAGATTCTAAACCATTTAATTGTTCAAAAACTTCTTTTAATATAATAATATTTTTAAAATCAGTTTCATAAAATATAATAGTTTTTAAAGTAAATGAACAATTAGAATTTTTTAATGATAATAATGAATTATATAAAGGAAAATTATTATGTTGGAATAAAATTGTTTTGATATTTTGTTGTGAATTAATTATACGTGATGAAAAATTCTCATTTAATTTATCAATAAATTGAAAATTAAATGTTGAAATAGAATTACAATTTGATGATAAAAATGATAATAAAGAATCAATTTTTGATAAATATGTAATTCCTTGAAGTTTTAAATTTTTGATCTCACAAATGAAATTTGGATTTTGTAAAATCAATTCAAAAGCATCATTTAAATAATCATGGTATACGTATGTAATTATCTCAAAAGTATGTAACCTCGCTTTATTTTCAATAAATATTTTAAATAATGATTTGTAAATCAATCTTGTATAACCTGAATAATAGATACATCTTACAGAATGATTAACGGGTTGTTTAGGTCTAATAGATGCAACCCACGTTTCAATAGGATAACCGATTTGAATACTTAAACATTTAATAAAGCTAGGATAGTTAAATAAAGTATTCGAAGGAAATAAATTATTATCAATCCCGTATTCATTTAATTTCCTTTGTTCATGCTTACTTAAATAATGTAAATAAATCTCGATAAAATGATAATTTTGAGTAGGAATTGAAAATGGATCTTCCCATAATAAAGGAATCGCTATACGACACCATAATCTATTAACTAAAATACATGAATGTAACGTTGAAAAATCATCTCGAAAATATTGTATAATTTCATTTGTTAATTCAGGTAAATCTCCTGATAAGACTTTTAGACATGCCATGTGTATTGATTGCTTTACATGAAAGTAAATGAGAAGAAAAAGGAGAATATCGCTTTTTCATTTACGCCATTCGTTGATGCCGATACTATGCCGATCGTCGATGCCGATCATTGATCATATGGATCCACAAAAAATTGTGTTGCTATATAATAAATATTTTTACATAATAAATAAATAGATAAAATAGATAAACGGACATATCTTATAAGAATTATTCCATGAGTTTCTTTTTTAGAACCATTTTTTTTTCTTTATAATTTTTTTTCACCGAGAACTGTTAGCGTCATATAATTTACTAATCGGCAATTTTAAATATGTAACACAATGCTAATTAAAAACAAGATATCACGTGAATATACCATGCGAAATCATTGGAGAAATTTCTTACTATGTGAATCATTCCCAAAAACGATTCAATATTATAATTGTTCATATAGAATTCATTAAATAATTATATATTGACCGGATTAGAGTATCACAACGAAGGATGATAAGAAAAGTTTTTATAGTCTTTTATTTGTAATTTATTTATTTAAATTTATTTATAACACGCGAATTCTTGTATTTCCCAATATTAAGCACTTTTTTGCAGGATTCTGGACCAAAGTTTAGGATAATAAACAGTATATATTTGCACCACTTTTTTATTAGTTATTTCATATTAAAAATATTTAAAAAAATTTTCCACCGTTCGGAACTTCAGATCGGTGCTTAATATTGGAAAAATATGTCAAAGTCTAAACTATTAAATTCATTATAGAGAATCATACTAAAAAAAAAAAATTATATTTAAATAAATAAAATAAAAAGAATTTTTCTAATTGTAACGATTCTATATAAGAAATAAATTATATCAGTGATACTTTACCTATAGGGGACACTTACCTCCACTACGCTATGGTGATTGCCGTCTATAAAAACTATGAAAAATCCATCCCACGAAAAAATTGAAATCTGATTAACATTACACATCGTTTCGAAAAGGAAACGTATGACCTGTGTAATTATCCACTATCGTCAAAATGGTCATTCTATAAAATGAAATCATTCGGGTAAAAAATAAAATGAAATAGATTTTTAGAAAAATTCGGAAATTAGAGTTTTCGGACAGAAATCAGAGAAACATATTTATAAACAAATGTTTTAGCCATGCCAATATTCACCTTGATCATGAAAATCTTATCGATCTTATCAATGCTTAATAGCAAGGTAGGAGATAATACTATCAGTCATGTCAAAATTCACCTTAATCATAAAAATCTTATCGGTATATCTTATCAATACTTAATAGCAAGGTAGGAGACAATACTATCTTAATCATAAAAATCTTATCGGCCTTATTATAATAATTTCTAAATAACGTAAGTCAATTAAGTTTGTGATTATATCATGATCACCAGTTTTCATCTGATTTTCGTCCTCGCTCAGTAATCATCCATTAATATAGTAATTTTTTTTTGAAATTTTTAATAAATAATAAATACAAGATGTTAATTATTCGAAATTCTATATTGTTTCACGAAAGACAAATATTTTAAACTTATCTGAAAATTTCGCCCAGAACAAATTTTTTGAATATTTCTTTTTTCTTTCTTCCTTGGAATCCATGATCCATCAAAAAAGATTCTAAAATACTAAAGAATAAGCAGCTTAATTAATGCTTAATATTTCATATTATATTGTGAGAGTATGTATCAACAGAAAAATAACGATAGATTGATAAAAATTATAATTTCACTCACCATTAATTAGTTCCTACCCATGCTATAAAATAATCGATCGTAAATTTATTAATAAAAAATACATGTAATATTGTAATATCAAAGAAAAAAAGACCAACTGGTAGTAGTAGGAATCGAAACAGGAATTTCCAGAATACCTTTTAAATGGTTAGCCATCAAAAACGAACGCGCGACGATCGGGTGAATTGTGAATCTATCTTATAAAACCTGAGACGCCATACACCATCATGAATTAATAAAGGAGCGAAGCTCCCGACATTACGCAGATAATCCCTTTAACGTACCTATAATATAACTGATAAGGACACGTCGATCCTCAATTACTTTGACGTTAATTTTTTATATAGTCGTGATTTGTCGTTGTCGTTATATATATATATATACGCTATATACAATTTTTTTTTCTTAAAATATATATTTCACAAATTAAAGAAAAAAAAATAATTTATAATTTGTTAAAATATAAATTTATTTACTTTACTTTAAATGTTAAAAAAAAAGTAAAATTAACTAATACTATATGTTTCTTTTATATATTTATAACTACTGATATTTAAATCATAGTAATTTTGAATTTGAATATCATATAATTCAAATTTTTTCACTTGATCATTCATTAAAGATAACTCAATATTTTTCACTTCATCTCTAAAAGCCAAATATTTAACCCTTCTCAATTTCATAATATATTCTTCAATATAATTAATAAAAGGTAAAATACCATAATTTCCTATATGAATCTTATTATTAACTAAAAATTTTTCAATAAAAGTATTTTGAGAATTATATAAAAAAGTTTCAAAATCAAGAGGAAAAATTTCAAAAGATAAATTTAAATAATTTAATTTAAAAGGGAGTAATTGTCCTAATTCTTTTAATAAAATCTTTGCAAAATTATTATTATCAAAATTAAAATTGAAATCAATAACGAGATGATTAAGATTTTTTCCAATATTTTTAATTATATCAAAAGCTGGATTAAAATTATTTAATTCAGGTAAAGAAAAAAATTTAATTTTTGTACAAAATCTTAAAATTAATTCAAGTAATTGTGAATTTGATTCATTTCTTGATATAAAACCAATATTTTCCAAATAATCACCAGATTTTTGTAATAATAATTGATATGATTCTAACTTTATGGGTTTATTTAAAATTAAAGATTTTAATTTAAATGGTTTAGTGATACTGATAATTTGTTGAACAAAAGAAGGACTTATAGAATTACAATTAAGGATATGTATTGATTCTAATACGTTAAATTGTTCAAAAACTTCTTTTAAATTATAAATTTTATCAAAATCAACAGTAAAAAAGATGATCATTTTTAAAGTATTTGAACAATTAGAATTCTTTAAAGATAATAAAGAATTATTTAAAGGAAATGAACTACGAACGAAAGAGATAGTTTTAAGATTTTGTTGTGAATTAATAATACTAGAAGAAAATCTTTCGACCAAATTATTATTGTTGTTATTGTTACGAAATTGAAATTGAAAATAAAGGGTTGAAATTGAATTACAATTTAAAGATAATAATGATACAAAAGTATCAAATAGTATTAAATTTGTGGCACCTTTTTTATAAAGAATGAGTTTTAAATTTTTAATATTACGAATGAAATTTGGATTTCTTAAAATGAATTCAAGGGCATCATTAAAATATTTACGTTCTTTAATTATAGTTAAAATAATTACAAAGGTATGTAAATTTGCACCATTTTCAATAAATAATTTAAATAATAATTTATAAATCAATCCTTTTTTTCCATTTTTAAAAAGGGGAGTAACATCAGAATAATCTGGTAAATTTAATATTGGTAAAAGTGATAAAGGATAAGATGATGGAGTTGATGATTGTAAATTAGAACTTAATAAATTATTTATGGAAGGTAAATTAAATTCATTAGAATGAAGAGGATCCCAATTTACGTCAAGTTCAGGTATATGAATACCAGAATAAGTTTCTTGATAAAATGATGTAAGTAAAGGAGGTAATATATTTGAACTTTGATTACGTTTAATATGTGAAATCCACATTTCAATAGAATAAATGATTTTACACGTATTTAAAGATTTAATAAAACTAGAATAATTGAACAATGTTTTTGAAGAAAACAGATTATAATTAATTCCATATTCATTCAATTTTGCTTTATCTTCATCATTTAAATTACATAGATAAGTTTGAATAAATTGATAATTTTTTGAAGGAATCGAGAATGGATCCTCCCAAAGTAATGGCATCGCTATACGACACCATAATCTATTAACCTGAATACATGAATGTAATGTTTTATAATCATTCCTAAAATATTTTATAGTTTCACTTGTTAATTCAGGTAAATCTTTAAAAATCATTTTTGAGTATGCCATATTTGATTGTAAGTAAAGAATAAAAGAAAAGAAGAAAGAGAGAAATAAAAGTTACGACGAAAGAATGCAAGCGTGTCGTTTCATTTTTTTAAATAAGGTCGATCGTTATTTTGATCATGTGGATACACAAACTGTTATTGATAGAAAAAAAAGTTTTACATGCGGAATTGTATCACCAAAATATTTAATGATCGAATGGATGAAACTATTGAAGATATTAAATATGGATACAATAAATTGATTAAACCGGACGTGAATAACACTTTTTTTTTTAAATACAATATTAAAAAAAAAAAATCTTTATCAATGAACCCTTTTTATGATTGAATTTAAAATAGAAAAGTCGTCATTAATTGGTTATCGATAACAAGTTTTGGAGTTAATTATAAATAAATAAATATATATATAAAGTTTAATATTTACATTTTTAAATTAATGAAATACAGAAACAATAATTTTTATGATTCGCCAAGTCTAGACTTGAAGCTAATACAATCGAGTAACATTCTTTTTTTTTCATATGTTAAAGTCGATTAAGCGGAGTATTTGATTGGTGATAATGCATTCTCACAAATGCAAAAAGGATTGGTTAATCTTTTGAAATATTTTGAAAATGGTTAGATTTTTCGGTTCATTTGGTAATTTCCGGAAATGTAACACGATTTTTTTAACACACTCTTTGACATTTTTTTTTGAAACAGAAGAATGGTTTGATATTTGTGTAACAAATCTTCCTGCAGTAAACAAATGAACGCATAAGGGTCGTCGTCGTTAATATTCATGAAAAAATAAACTCATTTTATTTTCATTTTTTTTTCTTTTGTAACAAAAATAAAATGATATAATAATAATGTGTAATTTCATAATAGAATAGACAAGCACCGTTAATCTAAATAATCCAATTACTTTTACCGCTTCTGATCGTCGTTTTGAAGGAGTCAAATTCACTTCGGGTCGATCAGGTTAATCTAATATTAATTTTATCGATCATTTTTATTTGATAATCAGCTGCTAGATTGGTTAATCAAGAAAATCGTTTCATTTTATGGTTTTTTTTTCTTCATATTAAATATGAAATTAAATTAGAAATAATTAAAAATCCTACTATTATAAAATATGTATTTTTATTTTATTTTTAAAAAACGGAAAGCTTTTTTTTCTTGAGAAATTTTCACAATATTTTACATTCCTTTACTTTTACGTTCTAAAAATTCTTTTTCTTTTCTCAAGTTTTATGAAAAAAAATGATTAATTACCCTTTTGAAAGGGAAATTATTAATAATCATTAATCCTTTAAATTAAATATTAAAACACAATGTTTTCATCATATATTCGACGAAATGAAGTTTTCACTTCATTACACGACCATATAATACGAAATTTATTAATCCGTCGAGATGAATATGACTCTTCTGGAACCCCTCATAAATCAAAGAACCTTAATTTTATGATTTATTTTTGTATAATTATTGGAATAATAATTGTTTTATTATTAATATTTAGTCTTGTAGGGTTCATATATAGTTCAAAATTACGTAGAAGACAAAAAGCAAAAGAATTTGAAGCAAATAATCGTATCAATCATATCAGTCACTTGAAGAGTAGAGCCCTTGATGAAGATTTATTGGATTATTATACAAATAATTATGTTTCTAATGATGAAAATAATCTTAAAAATAATTATAGTATTAAAAAGAAAGGAAGTTATTCAAAACCTGAACCTGATGCTAAACATGATGTTACGGGTGCTCCTGGCTCAGGTATAAAAGGAAATAGGAACTATACCGTATATGCTAAAAATGATCCAACTATAACTATTACTAAAAAAAATAGTCGTAGAAAAAAGTCTTTGAATACTATAAACTATACCATGGAAACTAGTAAACATGATACCACGGAAACTGATAAAAGAGATACCTCTATCACTTTGATTCCTAGTAGAAGTAATACTGGTAAAAATAGTATTAGATCAAATCTTGGTGAAAAGAAACCACGTCCTTCCAAACATTTTGATAATCAAATACCATTACCTTCGAATTATATTTATAATATTGAAAGAACGAATTCATCTGGTTCAACTTTAAAACCTTCACCTACTCCTCCTGTTCCCGCTCTTTCATCAAACAATTATTTACAACCGAAGGAAATTCAAAGAGGACATCAAATGAAGACAGTTTCAAATGAAAGCTTATATGAAAATTTAGCTCGCAAGAGTTCTACTTCCTCCGCTACTGTTGTTAATTCATGGACCACAATTCCTATTGATAGTTCTATTGCGCCACCACAAGATTTTTCAAATGATTACTCGGAAGATATGATTGATTGGTCAAAGACTTCATATCGAATTTCTATTCCTCTTGATAAACCTGATAGTGATAGAAATTTTGGTAGCGTTTATTATGATGCATTTTCAGAATTTAAAGATGATTTTTCTGAAATTTCTAATAAGAAAGAAACGCAAATATTATTAGAAAAATTTGGTTCAAAACCAAATACTAATTCCGCCGCCACACAAAGTATTAATCTTAAGAATTTTGAAAATAATTCTGAATATTTAAATCTTTCAAGAGAGAGTAACATTTTTGAAAAAAATTTATATAGGGCTAGGTACGAATGAATGAATGTAATAAACTCGGTCTTTTGCATATTAGAAAGTAGAATCTTTTGCGGGTTTGGGTTTTGACTTAAGGCTAGATTTTAATTAAGTCATCATCAAATTAATTTATATACATAATAATACAAATAATATAATTTCAATATAATTTATTATTAATTTATATATACTTTATTAATTTTATTAATAATAATAAATATAATACAAATGTAATTATTATTTTTTTTTAAATGTAAAAAAAAAAAATTCTTTACGCTATTATCTTTTTAAAAGTTTTTACGGAAAATCAACAAAGTTGCTAACGTAGACGACTATGACGTCGGCTTGTGTTTAAACAGCATGAGATGTCGAACAATATCTATCTTTAGTGGAATTTTAAGACTTTTGGCGCCTAATTGATCGATTCATCGACCTTTGGTACTGTATATCTCGAGGATCTATTGCTACTGCAGTCAATCGATCACATAATATTGTTTGTTTCTTGAATAAAATTACATTAAACCATTTATGAGAATAATATCCGTGATCCGCCGTACATGATTATTTTTTTTTATAGGTAGGACGCTATGAAAACAATATATTTCGTTCAAATCCGTGATTATTTTTTTTACTAAAATTTGACGTTAAAAAAAATCAATGTATAAAAGAAAATTATGAAAGTGGAGGTGAAAAAAAAAATAACTTTATTATTTAATCATATAAAAGCCGATCATTTCGAATACGTAATTCCACACCACTAAAAACACATATATCATGTGATTTAAATTCCTTCACTTCATTCCTCCGTGAAAATAAACTCAATTCTCCTTCATCAAAGGATATATTTTTTATCCTTTTATTTTTCATCAAATGTTCCTTTATTTGAGGCAAAATGCTATTCTCATGAAGCTTATTTTCAATCATTAAATCATTAATGAACGTATCGTTCGATTTAACCAAAAAATTTTCAAACTCCACGGGATTGATCGAAAGATTTAAATTAAAATATTCTAATCTATTTGGAAGAACAGGACCTAATTCTTGTAATAATTCTGAACTATTTCTAATATTTTCATCATCTTGATATAAAATAGTATTACAATTACAATTAATTGAGAGGTGACAAAGGCTCTCTCCGACATTTTTAATTAAATCGCATACCGTACGAATACTCTGTTTATCGAATTCTTCCAAATTAAAATATTCTATATTTTTACAAAAATTTATCATTAACTCTAATAATTCCTGATCCATCTCATCATTAATCTTTCGTCCAATAATAACATTTCTCAACCCATTTCCAAAATTTTGTAATAATAATTTTAAGGAATCTATTTCATATATATCATCAATATATAAAGTTCTTAATTTAAATTGTTTATTAATACTAATTAATTGTTGAGAAAAATTTGAATCTATAATACATTTCATAATATCAATAAATTCTAATCCGTTTAAATGTTCCATGATTTCTTTAAAATTATTTATTTTAGAAAAATCGATTCTTAAAAATGCTATAGATCTTAAATTATTTGAACAAGAATCTTTTAATAATGACAAATTATGATTAATGTTACTATCAAAAGTAATTCTATTTAAATGTGAATTAATTATATCGGATGAAAATTTTTCCAACATAACCCTATTTGATTCATTTGATTTATTTAATTTCTTATTAAATTCAATACGAAGATTTTTTATTGAATTACATTTGAAAGATAACAATGTTAAAAGAGCATCAGTGTTCATATCAAAGTGAGAAATAATGAGTTTTAAATTTTTAACAGATCTAATGAAATCTGTTCTTTGATAAAATAATACAAAAGAATTGTTAAAACAACTAACAATCCTTGGTTCAACTAACATAATTTCAAAAGTATGTAACGTCGCTTCATTTGTAATTATTTTGAATAATAATTTGTAGATTAACTTCACACGACTCCATGCAAACGAAGAATTGAAATTTGAATATTCTCTAGTCCACCTTTCGATCTGAATTTTTAAACTCAATATATTTAAACATTTAAGAAAACTAGGATAATTAAATAATGTATTTAAAGGAATTATATGAATTCCAACATTACCCAATTCCATCAAGTCATTATTATTTAACCTTTGTAAATAAACTTTAAAAAAATTATAATTTCGAGTAGTAATTATAAAGGGGTTTTCCCAAAGTAATGGAACTGTTATACGACACAAAGATCTATTTACCAAAGTACACGAGAATAATGTTGAAAAATCATCTTTGTGATATTGTAAAATTTGGTTTGCTAATTCAGGAAAACCTGAAAATAATCTTGAACTTGCCATAATTTTGAATTAATAGTAATGAAATATTTAATTGGTTTGTTATTAAATTGAATTGAAATTTAATTGAAATTATCAGTAGAAAAAAGAACAATTTTTTTTTTTTGTTGAAATGGGATAAATTTATACCATTTTCAAAGTGGTAAATAATTTGATTGGTGTATTTTTCAGACAGGTAATCCATTTGTTTGTTTATACATGATAAAAATCAGGTTTAGACAAAATTTACTTTTTATGGTTATCCTCCCTTCAAACCTTTCGAACGAAAAGGTTAATCACATATAGTATCTTATTTTACCCATTTTAAACAAAGGGGCAAATGCACTCTAAATGAAATGTTGCAACTTTTATAATTTCCTCATTTTTCACTAATTACACAGTTAAATGAAACCTATTTTTTTCTTTCTTGTTTTCCTTTTCAATACTTATTGATTACCTATTTAATAAAAGGGATTAATTTTCCAATTTTATTATATTGATAGTGAATCATGAGATGAATATGATAATTTCGGCCCGAAAGTTGATATTTTTTGGCCAAAGAAAGAATTAAATTTTGATTACCAACTTGATTAGGTCACACTAAACTTCAAACGATAATAAGGATAAATTTCTTGAAAGATTTTTTGTTCTTTGTTTCTATCTTAATATAGAATCTACTGTACATTCTGAGATTTTTTATTTGAAAATTTTCACATGTAAAACAATATTTAATTTTCATGAAACATGAATTAAAACTAGTTTCGGAATGAACTTTAGCCGTACCGCGATATACAGTAATACAGGGGGGATCACCGATATTATCATTTTTTTTTTATCTGACTATAAAAAATGTCACGTCTAATTTCGTTACTACAACGGGAAGTGTGTACTTTTTTAAAAATAAGACCTAAAAATTAAATGATAATCGTTTTGAAGATCGAGTTTCAGGTTGGTCTTTTCTCAGTTTGACCGAAGAAAAACTACTAACGTCCCCTTCTTACAATTACCTGGTGGAATTTACTAATGGAACGTAAAGAGAAAAACAATCCACCGAGTAAGTTTTTATTTTAGATTATCAGTTTAGTCTATAATTTATTTATTATTTATTTATTTATTTATTTTTTTTACGTCGTAATTAATAAAAAAAATTACTTATTCATTCTCCAGCGATTTTAAATATGGGAAGAGAAGATACTTTCAACAAGAAGTTAGAATCAGAAAATTTTCGGCCAAATAATGATTTAATTCTTTATGAAAATTAATTATTTCAATTCGTGGAGCCGCGCTCAACGTTGGAAACAAAATTGCCTTATTATACGGAACATTTTCCATTAGAAAGATTATATTTTTAGATTTTTTTTTTTTTCCTTCACTACCATTGTGAACGAGAGGAATTTATTAGATTATCATAATGTCATAGCATGTTGAATATAGAAAAGAAAATCTTTCGAATAATATATTTTGAAGATTAGCTAATGAAAATTATACTATGAATCTTTATAGTAAATAATGGAATGGGGAGTCAAAAAGGAAAAAGATTTAAAAATAGCCATTAAAAAAAAATTAATAATTTATATTGGAAAACTAATAATGAAGAAATAATAATGTAGAGGGAGGTGGGTTAGGAAATTAAATTTACTTAAATTTTGAAATGAATTAATTATCCTCTATGTACTGTAGTTGATAATTAAAATAATTTTACAATTATATTGACCTTATGGTCGTATTTTTTATAAAGTTTGATAAACCCAATTATAAGTGATTAAAGTGAATAATTGACATTTTATTTTTTGAAATGCTTTTGAAATGATTCTTTAATGTACCAATTGTACCATCTCGAAAAATTATTTTTAACTGCGATCATAAAATTTATATTATTGTAAACGAACATTTTGCATTTAAACTTATTGCATACTTTTTTTTAATATATACACGGGGTAACATCTACGCCGCAATACATAATTTACGTCAAAATAATGAACTGCGCCACAAAGATCCAAAAAAAAAAGTTTTTGATAGCTTAATGTCATTTGATTCCTATTTTCCTCTATTTTCCTTTTTGATTTCAAAAGGGTTTAAACTTTCATATATATTAAATTTATAAAAAAAAATAGAAATGATTTAACATTGTGATTTGTGACAATCAATATAAAGTTCGACTGGCGTCATTCGCGTTTTTTATATACCGTAGTAAATATTATGAAATATTATACCTATAAAAACAATTTTTTTTCCTAACCCAAAAAAATACTTCATTGATTATTTTAACAGGAAACATATTTTTGTCTTTATCTCGGAAGATAAATTAATTGGCGTAACCAAGCGAACTTTTCCTTTCTCTTGTTTAGCTTTGGTAAAAGCAAGTTAAATTAGCGGACAAAATCTTAAATAGAGCAAAGCCTCTGATAGTGGGTCGAAGTATAACGTCTTTTCAAACTTTTTACTATAATCTTAATAACAATTAACTTACAAAAAAACTTCTTTTTTTTCAAACTTTTATGTAATTAATATCTTGGTTTTACCAATATTTGAAATATTGAATTTTCTCCTTACAATATATCTTTATTTGGGCAAACTTATCTAATTATTTGGAAAGTATTTTTTTTTTCGGTTATTGATTTTTTTTTATTTGTTTGTCATTAGGTTTTGTGGAATACTATGCGCGGTTTTGGGGACATAGCATGCTTACATTTTTGTAAGCCCAAAGATACCTGCACAATCGTGGTAGGACTGGCGGGTTTTAATTGGATAAGTGGAGCAGCATAATATTATGGCGTGTCTGGAAGCATAATAGCCCTGTTCAAAATCGTTCGGTCGTATTTTTCGATCGGTTTTGTACCACCAAAATTTATCCAATAAAATTTCTTTATTTTCGATCGCAAATTGAACTGCGTTAATTTGAAATTTAGTTCAAAAGCTGGACTTTTGACTTGGAGTGGATATAGGTCTTGGTACTAAAGGACTTTGCGCCAAAGGTGCTGATTTTATAGGTCTTGGTACTAAAGGACTTTGCGTTAAAGGTGCCAATTTTATAGGTCTGGGTGCTAAAGCCTAAAGGTCTTTGTGTTAAAGGTTTATAAGTTCTTGAAATTTGTTTAGAGCTTCGAACTTTTTGAATTTGTTGAGACATGTTCAAAAAAACGCGTTAATAAAAAAAGTAAAGTGCAAAAGGATAAAAATTTTTTTTATTTTTGATTGGTTATTGTTGGCGTTCGAACTAAAAACCCAAAAAAAAGTTGGGTTTAAAAGTTCAGAAAACGGTTGTGTTGCACAAACGGATCAGCCCAATCGGAATAAACTTAAATCCGACCGAAAAATGCGATCGAACGATTTTGAACAGGGCTAATATGCTTATTTAATTCACGTAAGCTTGTGGGTACCAGTGTTTAATTGGGCTGCAGCCTGCAGTCTCACAATAGGCTGGGTTTGGGACGGTATAGTACTATGCGAGGTCGGGACATACTAGACGCTTAGTTTTAATAAATCTACGGGTACCAGTACATGTATGTGCTGCAGTCTCGTAGTAGGACCGGCCGGACCTTTAAAGTAGATTATCTTTTCATTAACATTTTTTTTTAATTTATTTTGTAGATAAGACACATATATATTGTTTCATTTGTAGGTTTGTGTAATTTCATAATCAAAGATTTGTAAATTTGTTTTCATAGCACCAAAAAATGATTACATGAAATATATTTAAAAATTATTTTTTATTTTTTTTTTTAAAAAAAAAATTCTTGGAATGAATTCTATCAATTCTCAACCCTTCTTGAAAAATTGTCCAAACTTCATTGTCAAATTCATTATATCTGATGCATTTCTTTCCCATTGTACTGTATGTGATGAAGATTGATAAATATTTTCGCAATGCCAATTATCCTGTTTAGGTAGGGAAGACGTAAACATGTAGATAATTACAAATAACATATACCTAACTGTTAAATATAAACAGATAGATGATATTCTATCGCAGAAATTTCTACGTAGAAACAATCATGCAAATTTCAATCGCGTATTATGACAAATTTATGTTTATTTCCATAAAAAGAAATTTCGGATAAATTTCGGTATAATAAAATATTAAAATGTTACACGGCGACCATAACATTTTCATTTGAATAATGATTTTTTTTTAACCAAATCTAGTAAGTTAAATTTTTAACAACCATTACGTTAAAACCGTTCTCATTGAAATAATGATTTTCTTTAACCAAATTTAGTAAGATATTTTTTTTTTTAAGTCACTGAAAGAATACGTACAGTACGCATAAGAAGAATCCAATATCAGTTATCGTAAGCATCAATTTTTTTTTATAAATAAGTTTCTTCAAAAATTAAAAGAAACACGATAATAATAAACTCGAACCAAATACATCCTAACTTATAATATGCAAAGTGGAACAATCCCAACAGTCATTATTATTGGAGCAGGCCCAGGAGGACTTACACTTTATCATGCTTTAATAAAAAATAAAGATAAAAAGGAATTCAACGTAAAAATCTTTGAACGTGAAGCCCATCCTACAGGTATAAATAAAAAACGTAATATAAATTTCTTTTTTTTAGAATTTTTTATATATTATAAAATTATAAATAGATCGATGGCAAGGTTATCATATTGGTGTGAACGCACGCGGAGTTCGATCTCTTATGAATTGCCTTCCATCTTCAGTTGCTTCAAAACTTCCGAAAGCAATTCCGAATCCAATTCCAGATGTAGAATGTCATGGAATTTCGATTAGTGATCATAAGGGAAAATGTTTAATACACCCTCCATACAAACAAGTTAAAGATGTTTTTGAATTGACAAAAGTTTCTGATGATTTTTCTGCTATTATTTCTTATCGAGATAGACTTAGAGACGTTTTATTAGAAGATGTACCAGTTCAATGGAATAAAAAATGTGTTGGATTTGAAGAAACTGAAGATGGTGTTTGGGCAATTTTTGAAGATGGTTCACGAGAATTTGGAGATATTCTAGTTGGTGCTGATGGAGTTAATTCTTTAGGTATTAAATTTGATTTAAAAATTACGTACGATATATATACTGTTCATTAATTTCTTTTCTTCTTAATTTTATTGATAATAGTACGAAAACAAAAAGTACCCGAATTGAAAATTTTTGATTACAATGTAAATATAATTAACGCAGACGTTGCTGTTCCCAAAAGTTTTATGGATAGATCAATTAAAGTTCACGGAAATACTTTAATTCAAAAATCTCTTGGAACAAAAGGCGATTGGACGTTTAATCTATTCCGTCTTATTCCGATTGAAAATAATAATGATACTGAACCTCATTACAGAACAACAATTAGTTTCGCTTATCCTAAAAAATTAGATATTAAATTATCAGATAAAATTAAAGTTGATGATAATGATCCAGAATCGGTTATTAAATACGTTAAACATTTAATTCAAACCTTAAGACCAGAATGTGAATTAACTGATATTCTTATAAAATTATGGGACTTTGTTCCTAAATCTTCAGATCCAAGTGATCAGGAAAATTATCCATTTAAAACTTATAATCCTACTCAACGAAGAAAATTACAAGATATTAACCCATTATCTGTTAAAACTTGGACAAGCAGTCGAGTGACATTATTAGGGGATGCTGCTCATGCTATGAATCCTGTATTTGGATTAGGAACAAATAATGCTATTAAAGATGCTGATGTTCTCTCTCAAGCATTACTTAAATATTCACCAGAAAACTATATTTCTTGCATTAAAGAATATGAAAATGAAATGCGAAAACGAACATCTTCTGATGTATTGATGGCTAGATCATTTACAAAAAGGTTATCTCGTCCAATTGGATTTTTTGGTGTTATTATTAGAAATAGTATTATGAAAGTTATAAACACTTTTATAAATATTTATGGTGCTAAGTAAAATCTTATTATTTATTATTGTATTTTTTTTTAAAACATTTTGTTTTTATAATATTTTATCCAATAAATTATAAAATTAACTTTTGATAAATATATATTTCGAAAAAAAGAATCAAATATACAAATGTACTATATCCGCACACTTGATTGTAGTACGCGTAATACAATATTTGTGACGCGTACTGATTTTGAAAGTTACACTAAAAACTTTACATTACTCGTCAGAAGATCGACACCATTAAATTTTCTTCACATTAAAAAATTTTTGTCATCATATTATCTCAAATATCCTAACTTTGTAAAGTTATGGTGCAAAAATATCTCAGTAACGATGTAATTGAACAAATAAAAAACTTTAAGCATTATAAATTAACTGAAGAACAAAATTTGTACTAAATTTGTTAATTTTGTTAATTGAATTAAAAAATGTTATAAATAGAATGGTTTATGTAAAGACCTTATACTGATGTGGGTGTCAATCATGTGACATTAAACATTTTCAACAAACTTCAAAAATTATATAATAATTCAATATTTATATTAGTTGCTTTTAGTACTTTCAAAGTGGCTTAAACTGGTATTTGAAAAATGATGATACTGAGATCACGAAACAATCTTGTTTTATACATATTAATGAGTTTCTTTTTATAATAACATTAAAATTCTTATATTAAAATTTAAATAGTTAATAAATCTTCTATACTGATCTAAAATGAAGATAATGTTTTAATTATTAAAGGGAAATATTAAGATTTTTTTTTTACTTTTCAAAAAAAATCAAAAGATTATTGTAGTGTAACTAGATTAGATTGATGCTGGCAACGTCATTACCACTGAAAGAATTATTTTATTTAAATCATTTAAGAAATCATAAATGTTATTACCGTAATTATTACATAAAATATAAAGAATCTGAAAAGAATTATTTTATTTAAAAATAATAAAGAATAATAGTATTATTAATTAGAATATTATTCAAACCAAATGTTTCTTATAATTTTTTTTAATGAAAAATTGCAAGGTAAACCGTATTAATTAATAAATATGAAAACAAAAAAATATTTTCTCACGATTACTACACTTTACTATTTTCTGACTGTAATATATCTCACGAGATATCCATCATATTCTTTTTTATTTTGCACAGTCAAAAACAAGCAATCAGTTTGTATTATAAACATTGAGATTTACCCATCAATATATTCTGGAAGATTTTTTGTAAAGGAATTGAGTAATCGAGATGTATAAATAGATTGTACTTTTATATTTTTCTGCTTCTTTGAATTGCTTTTTAATTTCATTATCATCTTGTTTTATTTCATATGAATAATATGAACTATAAAATAATTTAATCAACTCTTCTATATAAAATCTTCACTTATTTCATCTGATAAATTATTGAATACTTTCCACTAGTTTATTGACCAGATTTGAATTCCCAATATCTTTTCATTAAATAACATTGAGTTATATTTGCATCAACAAAAATTAAATGAAATAATAATATAGGAATTTTTAAAGTTTTTTTTAGTTAATTTACTATTTTTAAAAGCGAGGCGAACAATGAAAAGAAAGAAAATCAAAATAAAAGTCCTGATGCACTTAATGGTATTATTTGGATTTGATTCCCAGTCAGGACATCAAAAAGAAGGACTGACTGGAATGGTACTTAGGATATGGTGCTCACTTGTCCCGCGTTCTTACCAAATTTTGTATATAACACCTATTTTTATATACCAGACGATTTTGTTTGTATATACACACTACTATTAAAGGGAAATCAAAAAATCCCATGATATAAATAAACACACATATATATTATGTGTTATTGTCGTGACTCCAATGCTTCATGTATAATAATTGTTTAACCAAAAATATTAAATTTTTGAAATACTTCAAATTAAAAAATAGCGTCATTACTGTTACAAAAAAAAATAGCAAAATTACCTAAATCTAAAAATTTAAAGGTTTAGATTACCCGCTGTATAAATAATTATGAATTGTGTAATGTGGTGCATCTGCGCCTGATCTATTCCTTCTATTTTTAGGTCCGAGCGAAATGAATTGGCGTACTGCGGCAAACTGGTAGGTGGCGTGATTATTAATTAACCTTTTAATAGTTTTTTATGTTTTTTTAAAATAGGCAGTTTTTTCATTATTTTCATTATTTTGAATAATATTCCAAAATATTTAACAACATAAATTGTAAACAATTTATATCATTTTACTCGGCATTGATATCTATAAATTTCTAATTATAAACAAATAAAAACTTTAAGCCACCTATTGATATCATGTAGTATTTTCCTGAATATAAATCAGAATTCCTTTTTTTTGTTTATATCACAGTTTAAGTTCATTGATCCCAGTGCGAAGCAACAGCCAGTCTTTTTATAAAGAAATTCTTAATAATTTTAATAAAAATTCTTTTAATCCAATAACTTTCACCTTTATTGATAGAAAATAAATTTTATAATTTTTGGTATGATATATAGATTTGCTACATAATATTTTATATTAATACCTTCAAACAAATGTTTTCGTTCATCTAAACTAATATACCTATAATTCCATCATTAACTACATTATTTGGTTTTATTTTGCCCTCGGCAGAATTCTAAAAACGACTTTTATCAATATTCTATTATATACTTATATGAGACATACAGTGTCAAATAAATTAACAAAATAAAGCTCAGTGAAAATTTATATTGCCAGCCCTGAAAATTTCATAATTATATAAATACTATTGGAAATGTTAAATCGATCAAATTTTGGTTTGATAAAAAATGACAGTCATTAGCCGAAAAGGTATAGTAACTAGTATGACTTAAAATTCTCTTTTAATTTTCTCAGTCCACTTCGAGAACTTTCTTTTTTTTAAAAACTTCTATTTTGTTACAGGAATATTGGCATCATGGTATATTGCTTTATTGTAGGGACCAAAATTACAAGCTCCTTTGAAGCTGAAGACAATGAAAACACCTCCATTTCAAATCTCAGGAAAATAATTTTCAAAAAGAATCAAAACGATTTTATAGAAAGGTTTTGATGCTAACAAATTGTAACTATAGAAAGTTAATATTATTTGGGAAAGCGATGAAATGGAAAAATTAAAAACACTTCAAGACAGATCTCATAATGAAACCACCACCATACAAGAACTCAGAGGTGAGCTGTTGTATCCACACAGGGAATTGGGTGACATATTTACGCAGGACTCCAAAAACATTCGCATAATTTGCAACTGCCCATCACCACTGGTAAGTATCTCATTTTTTTTTACTTCACAAACAAATAATTTGCAATTATCTCACATCTACATTTTTTTTTTAATTCAATTAGAAAAAAGAAAACACTGAACTTGGATGAGGAAAATGAAAGTCGAAAAAAGAGAAACTAGAAGGTGTGTAATATATGTGACATGTGGAATAGAATTATATACGTTAAACACCGCTTCTCTCGTAGTTTTAAATATTATTGCATGGAATCAGTGTTATACTAATATTTTCTTTTTTATTTTTCATACAAATCCAAAAGATCCAAAAGATCCTGTATTCATGGCAGAATTTTTAGCAGGACAAAAAGGGGTTAAGGATGATTTCACAAAGCCACACATACTATGTGCGAATGAATTTGAATTTGCAGAAACAAAATACATATGATTATATTGTTGATCGATACCATAGGATTAGAACCAAATTGGAAAAAGATGGAGATGTTGGTAGTAAAGAATTTCATCCCATTCTTGCTCTTCAAGCAACACCAGGAGGAGAGAAATCTTTCTTACTTGATAAGCTGGCCACTTTGAAAAAGGAAGACCTCGAAAATTATTTGATAAATAAGACGAAACAAAATCAATTTTGTCTTCAAGAACAAGTTAAAGATGTTGTAGATATGTTTCGTAATTCGATTGCAATTTGTATTACATACAATGGAAATTCGACATATAATTATGATCAATTTGTAGATGAAAATTTTGAAAGAGGATTAGTAATGCGAATCTTGTGGAGTTACTTTTTTGATAGTAAAAAATTAAGCGGGTGGAATTTTGCCAAAAATATAGTGACTGTTTCAAATCATTAGAAATTAATATAGCTGTCAAAATCATCTTTCATCATATTGAAATGTTATATCATTATGTTTTGATGAGATCATGAAAATTTTACCAGGTGATGACGCAAATCAAAGCAAATTGATGCTTTCTTAATTAAACTCTGTACCCTTACCAAGATACGTTAAATTATGAAGAAGCTAAAGGAAGTTTGATCAGATTTAATTTCATTATAACTACTCTTGATGCAGTTTATGTGCAATGTGATATGAGTGACTCAAATAGAACAATTAATTGGATACCATTAGAAGACTTGAGATTTCAGAATTGGCAGAATTATTTCATAAAGTCATAAATAGTTTATATTTAGAAGAGCAAAGGTCATTTATTAAAATGTATTGCTGATTGTAATGGTCATCCAAGGACCCTAGAGAAATTTTATCAAGTTTTAATAGTAAGGAAGAAGCCAAGAAAATTCATAATTACAATTCTCTGGTTGCAATCTTAACATATCATCATATTAGTGAATGGTATGAATGGTATAAGAATATATCCTTTCCTATAGTAAAAATGGATTTATTAGGAGAAGTAACAAAATTGAACCATATTATAAATACTGATGATGGACAATTAAGTATTTCAGACCTCATTTCCTCTGGGACTTATATTAATTCACTTACTGACAAAAGTGAAACTGATTCATAAAAAGCTTTTTTAAAAAAAATGTGGAGCGACCCAGAAACTAAATTATTAATTAACAAAAGAAGAACAAAGAATGCAGAATATTGGAGGATCGCAGGGTGTAGCAAAGTTTCGTTTTGGATGAGTGTGGCGGGGTCAATCATTAACTAGGGGTCTTACACTGCAGAAAAATGTAAGGAGAAGTTCCAGAACTTGGTGAGAGAGCATAATGTTGTGTGTCATCCTCACCTTATCATTTCAATATTTTTGTTTAAATAATAATGAGAGAAATGATGCATTAACTGTTGCTGGCATTCTACAAAGTCTATTAACTACAGAATCTTCTTTTGCTGAAGAAGTTATGGATGGAAAACCATTTGAAAGATTTCATGCCAATTGGGAGTTACTATATTGTGCACTTCGTGAAAATGGAATGAATGTAAGTCTTCATAATATTTATGGTTTATCTAACAAAAACAAGAAAAAAATTAAAATGCAACTGCAATGGAAAACAATTGATATTTTCAAAGGATAACATGTATGACACTTATTATAGATCTTTTTGACAATCTTGTTGATTATGTATTTATTCCCAAAAAAATCTAACAATAGTAAATTTGACATGATGATATTTGAAAAAAAAGCTGATGAATCTGGCTATATTACAATCAATATTGAATGCAGACTTTCTTATCCAAACAAGAAAACAACACTGGAAAATAATGAAATATTAAATAAATATGAGCTTATAAGGAATAAATATCTTATGCATGTTAAATATTTGCATAAAAGATCTAGGAAGATACTGATTCATGGAAAGAAGGGATATTTTATGGCGAGTCTTCTGTTGGAAAACTTAAAATGACTATAAATGATATTTATTTGGGTTTTGTGGTTTGGAGAGATGTAGAAAAGCTTCATAATGATATATTAAATAATGAAAACATAATCATTGTTAAAGGGAAAATTTGAAGGAAATATACATTCCATCACTTGTATCATGCCCACAGTTCTATAGTGAAATATTTGAACAAATAAATAGTATCAATTATGAAGACTGAAACCTATGATTAATATTTTAGAAAAATTCATTATACAAATATAAACTGAAAATGAATAAACATAAATCAAATTTTATATACAAAATATTTAAGAGTGATGTATAAATAAGCAATTATTTACAAATTATAATAATTATAGTCATTACAACAATAAATACCACAAAAACAACCATAGATAAAATGATTGAGAATGAAAAGAAAAAAAATTGTAAATTATATGAAAAAGTTGTTTATCAGCAGATTTTAAAGCCTACTACATGTTTAAAAAGTTGAATCATAAAGAGAAATTATATTATTTCTTAATCAATGTAAAGAAAAAGGATAACTAAAATAATATTGTGTTTAAAATGTTATCAAATTTCTTCTAAACTATAAAATCATAATACTAATTTTTTTTAATTCTGGTTCTCAAAAACGGACTGCATCTCTCGCTTGGACCTACCTCTTTCCATTTTTCGTCGTTTGATTGATTCTACTTGAACCCGTTATGTTCGCATTACTTTTTACACGACATCAGATCGATGGTAATAAGAACAACTTTATTAAATAAGTAAAACAAGTATAAGGAACTGCAATATTTACTGTGACTAAACTACAAATCTACAATAAGATCTCAATACAAAATACCAAAACGTGTTCTGAAAAAAAAACAAAAAGGGCTTAGGTAAAGCTGGCTCATATACTGTACAAAAGTAATCTATATATATAAAAAAAATAAAAGAAAAGAAAACTAACTGAAGTTAACCCAGCTATATTGCCATTCTGATATGTCATATCCTACATAGAGCCTTACCGAGTAGTTACAATCATAAGAATGATCCAATAAAGGTGTCGCCTAGAGGAAAAATATTAGCCAGTTTGAAAAGGTACTAGCATGGAGATAGACAAGACAATATTCAGATCAAAGACTGTTCTAATTTATCCCATAATGACTTTATTTCAGGTTTTTATAGAGCCCTTTGTGATTTTGTAAAATTTCATTCATAAGATGGAGTGAAAATAGATCCACTAAGCTAGTGACGTTAAGGGCGAAGCATTTAATGCTACTTTCAAGGCTTTGGTAACAGAGATCATTCTTCGTACATTTGTTAATTTTCTTGCCCGACTTGAAAGTAAAGGATTTATCCTTTTTACCATTTGAATTGGTGGACTTGTTACGTTCTGAAGTTAAAAAGGAAAGCCGTAATTTTGGCCAGATTTAATCGGTTTGATCATGTGATTCGTGCTAATTTCAGCCGGAATTAACAATCGGCAAAAGTCAAAATTGTTTTGTTTAGTCATTATAATTTTCAAAAATTTCTTTACTATTATCAAATGTCTCCAACAAAATATCCAGTGAAAATTATTTTATTTTTTTTTTTTTTACGATCTCGGATTATACAATTTAACTCTGACATAACTAGAAATTCCAAAAAAAAAATTTTCAAAGCAAGCTGTTGCGATACAATTATACAAACAACCGATACAGCATCCCAACTACTACTTTCACCATGTTCTACGTCATATAAACATAACCGTCTCATAAAAATAATTTAATGGATTAATGGGCAATACTTTAATTTGATATACTGAGGGCTGGGTTTGTTGTTCGCCCAAATTAATTTTTTGTGGTTTTTCTCTTCAACAGAACTCACGGCGGAGTCGTGATCTTTTGGGCAGCTACCTGTTCAAGAGTAGTTTATGATACAATTTTTGGAACATCAACTTATACAATACAGTATATGATATGGGACATTTTCATAGATTACCATTCTTAGGTTATAAAGATTGATGGTCCTGTATTTATGTTACTTTTAGTTTAATGAAGATCAACCGGGTCTATTATTTGTCAGCTAATGCATATAATTTATGCGGTGAAATCACTTGTACTGTAGTACAGTACATTTATGATCGACATACTGTGCAACAAACGGGATTGCTGCTCCGATTCCGAAGATATAAGATAATTCTGGAATCCCTTCCTCCTTTTCCCCTTGTTTGTGAATATGGCATGCTCAAAAATATTTTCAGGAGATTTACCTGAATTAATAAATGAAATTATACAATATTTTCAGAATGATACTTCAACGTTACATTCTTGTATTTTAGTTAATAGATTATGGTGTCGTTTAGCAATTCCATTGTTATGGGAAGATCCATTTTCAATTCCTATTACCAAAAATTATCATTTTATTGAAATTTATTTACATAGTTTGAACGAAAGTGATAAAACAAAATTAAATGAATATGGAATCGATAGTAATTTATTATTCCCTTCAAGTACATTATTTAATTATCCAAGTTTTATTAAATGTTTAAATACGTATAAAATTATTTATTCTATTGAAAAGTGGGTTGCTATCGTTAGAAATTTAAAAACTGACGTACAACCTGCTATTTATAATTTATTACAAAATTTTAAGAGTTCTATCAAATTAATTTATAAATCATTATTTAAAATATTTATTGAGAATGAAGTAGATTTATATACTTTTGAAGTTATCTTACTTGCATCTAAAGATCATGATTATTTTAATAATGTTTGCGGATTAATTTTACAAAATACAAATTTCATTCGTAATATTAAAAATTTAAAACTTGTTATTTTTGGTAGAAATGTAACTTTATCAAAAATTGATACATTTTTATCATTATTATCTTCTAATTGTAAATCAATTTCAACACTCCATTTTCAATTTAATAGAAATGAAGAAATATTTAAAAATTTTTCTTCTCATATAATTAAAACACAACAAAATCTTAAAACTATTTCATTCGATTCTCCACTTTTTCATCATTTATTATTACCATTAAAAAATTATAATTGTTCAAACACTTTAAAAACAGTCATATTTTATCATATTGATTTTAAAAATATTCTCATTTTAAAAGAAGTATTTGAACAATTAAATGTTTTAGAATCTGTTCATATTCTTTATTGTATTTCTTTAAATTCGGTTTTTATTCAACAAATTATTAATATCACAAAACCATTTAAATTAAGATCTTTATTTGTAAGTGGAGGTTTTCAAATTGAATCTTTTCAATTATTATTACAAAAATCTGGGGATTATTTGGAAAATATTGGATTTGAATCTTTTACAAGTAATGAATTTAAACAAAAATTTCTTGAACAAATTACGAAATTTTGTTCAAAAATTAAATTTTTTAAATTAAATGGTTTCGATAATCGAGCTATTTATCCTTCATTTGATTTAATTAAAAATATTGGACAAAATCTTAACTATCTTACTATTAATTTTGAAAATTATTATTATTATTTTAATCATTTGAATGAAAATCATATTAAACTTAGTTCAACTATATTACAAGAATTAGGTCAAATACTTCCTTTTAAATTAGAATATTTAAATTTAACTCTCATATTTAATATAAGTGATTTCGAATTATTTCTAAACAATTCTCAAAATACTTTTATTAAAAAATTATTGATCAAAAATAAAGTAAAAGAAAGTGAAGAAATCTTATTCTATATAAAAGAATATATTATGAAAAATAGAAGGGTCAAGTATTTGGCTTTCGAAGATGAGAAGGGTAGAGATTTGGCTTGTTTAAGAGATGAAGTGATGGAATTTAAATTATATGATATTAAGATTCAAAATTATAATAGTTTATATATTCAAGTTTGTGATTTTATAAAAGAAATGTATTAATTACAGTAATACAAATATATTAGAATATTTTTATAGAAAATTTTAACAAAATTTTTATCTTATTCTACCGTAAATAAATCATTAATTCTGTTATTTTTGATGATTTATCTATCTTCTATCCACGCTATATAGTTAAAATAACCATCTTTTTTTTTCTATACCATCTTTTATAATAAATTATGTCTTTTTAAAAAATTCAGATTGCATTTTAATATGAATTAACATAAAATTTTTTATACTTTTTACTAGCATAAATTTTTACATCGAATCCTTCTTCAATTTCATAAAGTTCTTTATAATTATTAATTATTTCATTATAAAGTTTTGCAGATATGACAAAAAGCAGTAAAAAGATTTTTTTTATTAACATGTACATATGATATTTACCTTAGGCGTATTCAAAGCAAAAGCAAACAAATTTATGAAAAAAAGAATTTTATTTCAGTTAGAGAAGAAAAATATAATTCATTTTTTTAAAAAAAAATTGTAATTATTTTAGTTGAAATTCTTATTTCAAAGTTTAGCATGTATAGATATTCAGGAAAACGTACTATTGATGAAACAAAAATTGCCATCATTCATTCGGTTCGGAATTGGAGATACATACTTCAATGAAAGACTTTTGCATATAAATGCCATGATAATAGAGTACAAATTATCATCTCTTTTTATTACTTTAACTGCAGCCGAAACAAAATGGTCTCATTTAAAAGATATATTCATTCAATATTTTGAGTTGAAAAGTATATCTGAAATGATAACAGAAAACTTTATGAGATCTGACCAAACCTTGAATCAGAACTTTATCAACTAGTATTGACCCATCAAATTCATACATGTAGTCCTAGAAAATGCGATAGACCTAAAGTTTCTAGCATAATTTTGCACTTATATTCAAAATATATTACCATATGATGAACTTTTGTCAAACGTTTTAATTCCAAATTGATTAGTAGGTACAAAATCACATTGATTATATAAATAATCACTTTTATTAACTAATAAACATATGTAAAAAAAATGTTTTATATTATTAGAATATGTATATTGCAGTAAAAAAATCATCGTTTCGCGTTTAAAGCTTAATATAAATACGTGATCATAAAAAAAACACAAAATTATTTATTCATTAATCGATTTATTTTAATATCCAAATATCGAAAAATATCAAACAAGTTATTATTGTAACTTTAGTTTTATTTCTTGTTTTAATCATGATTTTAAACAATTAAATTCAAAAATAATTTTTAAAAATAAATTACACCGATAAACTAATCTAATATATCATCTAACTTATTAATTAAACTACTTTTTTTTTATAATTTAATTCTATTTAACTGTTGTTTACACTGAATAAAATTATTTTCTTTTGAATCATCATTTCAAATACAAATATTTCAATATTAGAACAAAATGCCATCATGATAAACTAATATATGATTGGATCTTTAAAGTTATCCTTATTCTTTAAGGAACCATAAAAAATTATCTTTGATTATGCCGATTTCACCATATTGCAAATCCTTCCATATCAAAAGATTTTATCCACCAATAATTTCTTCTGCTCCTTGTACTTTAATGTATAAGACATATTATCATATAATCCATGAATTTTTTGGGGGTGAATCCATCTCTGCTTCCACTTAATGATAACTTAAATTCATAACGTAAATATAATTCTCTTGCATAAAAAAATTTGGTTTTAGCATCGATTATATCAATCCATCTTTGATCTATATCCAAATAGGAATCTAATGATCTTTATAACATTTATAACATTTGTTTGTTTTAATAGGTTAAATCAAAAGCTTTCATGAAGTGTCATTTGAATATTTTTTAGTCGTGCATCCTGTACAAAATGATTGTCTTTTCCATTTCTTATGTAGATGTCCAATCTATTAGTCTTTTTCAAATTTTGCTATTTTCCTGTTCTTTTCATCACTAATCAGCAATTTAATTCACCATATTTCAATAGATTTTGTTGTTTATCTAATTTCACTCAATAAAATTTCCTTTCAAAATAGTTTATATCCAAGTCTTTAATTTATTCTGTCCAATTCTTATTTTCCTTTATTACTTTTTTGCTTTTCACTAATAGGAATATTATTACTGTTTCTTGGAGTTAAGTCATAACAATAAATAGAAGAGAAGTTTTAAGGAATTTAAAAAAAAA